>APFE030322129.1:67455-94203 GCA_000404065.3 Pinus taeda
AAAAATTCTTTTATTATTCTATACCAAAGCATATGTATCCCAAAAATAATACCCCTTAAGAATAATACATTACATCTTGATTTATCATTTATCATTTTATCCATTTCAATTAAGATAATATAGGATAGGCTTTTAAATATACTTTTTAAAAATAAATATATTTCATTTGTTTTATATGAAATTTAAATGCGTTTCTCTTATTATCCATTTATGACTGGAAACATCACAACACTATTCATAATTTCATTTTTTATGTTATAATGAATTATTAGTTATTAGTTTTTAAAATGATTTTATGAATCTATTACTTATAGTTACTTGATTTTAAGTCTTTGTGTGGGTCCTATTAAGAATATGGTGAAACATTTATATAATTTTTAATAGTATATCTAATATAATAGTATATCTTAATATTATTTGATAATATATAATTAATTTCATTTACATTAATTTCAGTAAAAGATATATTTATATATATATATATTTTTTTGGAAAAGTTCCTCAATTTTTTCATTAAGAAAGAAAATTACATTTTGTAGATGTAAAATAATATATTATAAGTAGGGCAGAAAGCCTATTCAATTTGAGTAGTCAAAATAAGAGGTGTGCTCCACGCATATAGATACTAATTTATTACTGAGATTGCAATATATAGTAAGTACTTACTCTACTCAGAGAGTATAAAAAAAACTGTTATATATAAGTCTGTTTTCATTGTGCATATATATAAAAGTTATATAAACAAAAATATTTCAAGCTCCTTCTGAGCTAGTTAAACTGATATGTCTATAAAAGGTCAATGGTAGTACTGATGGAAAGTTCCATCCTTTTGCTCCAGTATCCTCCACGTTCCTATAGCCCTGTGCGTTGCTTCCTTGGATAACAAATCTGCAACTGTGTTCCGCTCCCTGTATATGTGATGACAAATAAATGTGTCAAATAAATTTATAAGTCTATGGACTTCTTCAATGATGTGTCTTAGATAATATGCATTACAATTTGCTTTTTTATTTATCCAATTGCATACACTTTTTGAATTTCCAAATAGTTGTAAGTTTCTGTATTATTTTTCCAGTGCAAATTGTATGGTGTATTTCTTTGTGACAAGCTTAGGAAAATCGCTAGTCCCTCTTCCCAATCCCATTTGTATTTTGTAATAATGGGATGCTGAAAGATGTAGTATAGCAACTCCCCCACATCCGGCATCTTGTGTTAAGCCATCAAAATATGCCCAGGGATGTGCATGGTTTATGCTTTAAGGAATGATATGCCTGGGAGTAGAGCTAGATTCAACCTTTAGAATGAGATGGTAGTCAGCTAGTATGTGGGCAGTTATGGTTGGCCAGTAGAGGAGGGAGTTCTGAAAGATATATTTATTACAAGCATTCCAAATGGCCCATCGAGTAAGAATGGGAATATTCCTGGCTTTCATCGAGGGGACGGTAGTCCACCATGCTTCCTAGGCTTCCCGAACTGATGTGCCTTGCCATCGTGGAAGCGAGGGTATATGAGAGCGGATAGAAACCCATACCTCTTTTATGGATGCGCACATAAGGAAACGATGATCCACAGTTTTGTTGTCTGCTTTGCATAGGCCGCACCAGAATGGTACATGAAAGGATATTTTGCTTAGATTTTCTCTTGTGGGGATCTTGTGTCTCAGAATGGTCCACATGAGGAGTCTCGTTCTGGGTGGTTCTTTTAATTTCCATATGCTACTCCACCAAGTTTCACACAGTGGAGGTTCCTTTGAGTCCATTAGGGCTATATAACCTACTTTTGGTGAATATTTTCCATGCTTAGCTTGTGCCCAAACTAACTCATCCTCCCCTTCTTGTATCTTGATGTGAGATTCAGTAAGGGCCTCCATGTATTCTTTCCAATCTTGTAACCATGGTTGAGGAATTTGCAATACCCTGCCAGATTTCCAGGCTTGCTGTAAAAATGTGGAGCAATCATTGTCTGCTATATGGCTAACATGTATGATTCCTCTGGTAGTGAGGTGTGTTCTAAGCTCATCAGGGAGCTTGTGTGCGTTCCCACATCCGATCCACGGATCAATCCCTATTCTGATGGTTGCTCCCAATTGTATTCTCCATGTGAGGCCATCCCTGATAAGGGGCATTGCTTATAGAACTACTTTCCATATGTTTGATTTGCTAACATGATTTCGATGAGGTTTTTGTAGCCAATCCATGAGGTTTAGAGGAGCTATGTATTTTGAGATAGCCACTGTTGTCCACAAATTATGTGTTGTGATTAGCTGCCACCATAGTTTGGCTGCTAGGGCTATAGAGAAAGTGCCTAGGCTTTCAATTCCCCATCCTCTCCATTTCTTTGGGAGAGCTAGGGATTCACAATTGGTCCAAGAAAAAATCTTTCTCGGCTGCTTCCCTTTCCACAAGAATCTGTGACATAGGTTTTTGATTCTGGCAAGGATTCCCTTGGGTATCCAGGCGAACAACATTCAATATACTGGGGTTGCTTCCAGAACTGCTTTGATGAGGATCAACCTTCTTGCTCTCGATAAATATTTGTGGTACCAAATGTTAAGCCATTTTTATATTTTGGTGATAAGCTAGATCCAATCGGTGTTCTTATATCCAAGGGGCTTTAATCTATAACCGACGTATTTGAGGCCCTCCTCCATATGTTGTAGGGTATAGGGAAATCTTCACATGGCATACTGTATCTCATATGGAGAGCACCCTATAGCCATTATAGTGGACTTTCCATTGTTCACCATCATGCTTGTGGCTGCTAGGAAGATAGATAGAGAGTTATGAAGAGAATTCAAGTCACCAACACTCCCATTAAAGAAGAGCAACACATCATCTACAAAGAGCAAGTGCGTCAATGCGCATCCTTCTGTGATCCGGATACCACTTAGCCTACCCTGTCAGTGTTCCTCCTTCAAGATACAACAAAGACCTTCCATGATGAGTAAGAAAAGTAATGGGGGCAGTGGGCATCCTTGTCTGAGGCCTCTCTCAGAGTGAAAGAAAGGTGAAGCCGCTCCATTTATAAGAACATTGAATGATACATTAATAATGAAACACATAATCCATATTATGAATTCATATGGAAAACCTAAATGTGTTAATATCATTCTAATATATAGCCAATTTATTCTATCAAAGGCCTTCGAAAGATCTACTTTCAGGACCATACCTTTGAGCTTCTGGGTCTGTATAGAATGCAGGATTTCTTGAGTGGTTTTGATCACTTCATGTATCTATCTATTCTGAAGGAAGGCAAATTGTTCAGTTGAGATGTGGTTAGATAGGATCGGCCGGAGGTGATTGGCTATTATTTCGGAAATGATCTTATAGATATAGTTACACAAGGAAATGGGCCGAAAATCATTGAAAGAGATAGGGTTTTCATATTTGGGTATGAGAGTGATAAAGGTTGAGTTGAAGGCCTCATGCATTCTTCCACAGGTTCTGCATTCTTCAATGACTTGTAGGAGGTCCCCTCCCAGAATTTTAAAGAAAGCTAGGTAGAATTCCACATTCCATCCATCCGGGCCTGAGCTTTTGTCTCGCTTAAACCATTTTAGGGTGGCCTCCAGTTCTCCTAGGGTGACTTCCTTTACCAATTCCAAAGCATCCTCCTGGTCAACAAACCTTGGAAATATCTGAGTTGTTCTCATGATTTCAGCAAGGGTAGCATTGGGAGGGGCCTTATATATGTTCCTTAAGTGAGTTGTAGCCAAAGTTACTAATCAGGGGAAGGTATTCACTGATTCACCTTGTAGATCTACTAACTTCCAAATAGTATTTATCGCTTTGTGTCCATTCACGAATTTATGGTAGAACTTGGTATTATCATCCCCTTCCTTAAGCCAAATGGCTTTGCTTCTTAGTCGCTAGCTTTCCTCCCTATCCTTGAGAATCTCACTCCTCTTAGCCAGTAGGGAGGTTATATGATCTTTGTGTTTGGGGGAAGAGTATATCCCACCATGTTCATTCTCAAAAGTCTTAATTGCCTCTTCAGTCATCTTAAGGATAAGGTCTTCCAGGGTTCTCTTTTTGTGTGCCTATATTTTAGGGAGTTTCTTTAGTTCACTTAGGTTTTTTGCAAAACCTTCTGACATTGTCCTTTCTGCCGCAGAGGGGTGAGCCTTCAAGAAATTGGTGACTAGGTGGATGTATTTTGAGTCTCTTAGCCATGCAGAGTTGAATTTGTAAGGTGATTTTGGTTTGTGCATTCCCCCTCTTATTTCCAGATATATCAGCTTATGATCCGATAATCCCCCTGAGCCAACCCACAGTCTAAATCCTTAGCCCATGTTCAACAAATGCTCCTTGATGAGGAATCGATCTAGTCTTCTAGAGAGACTGTCGTCTCCTAATCTGTTGTTTTTCCAAGTACGTAGGATTTTGGAGGAGGGGATATCAATAAGATTATGTTCCTCCAGTTTGTTCTCAAAGAAATCCAAGAGGTTATCTCTTTGTGCATTGTGCCCCCAAGATTCTGCAAAACCAATGGAGGATTTTAAGTCCCCCTCAAAAATGAGCTTGTCCTTTTGAAGGATGTGAGATTTTAGCAGCCTGTTCCAGAATTATTCCCTATTGTGACAGGGGCCATAGATGTTGATAATCCTAAGCTCTTTATCGAGTTTAGAAGAGTATATGTTTGCTCCTAAATGACCTGATCTTCCCCAAATATTGCAGATTCTGATGGAGCGACTGTTAACTCCCAGAGCCATTCCCCCAGATCACCCGGATGCATCTAGAGCGTGAAAAGTCCATCCAGGTAGCCATGATTTAAGAAGGTGGCTAATGACACTACCCTGTCCTAGGGTTTCTTGTAGGAAAAGGATATCAAAGGGTTAAGATAAAAACAATCTTCTCATGGCTAATTTTTTGCCAGGGCTAGCCAACCCTCTACAATTGAAGGATAGCATTTTCATGGAGGGGGGTGCACAAGGGTATTCATAGCTCTAAGTACCCAGTTGATGGATTGTTATGTGCCAGTAGAAATCTCTTCCCCTGCTTGTTTCTTAGCTTTTGATAAGGAGGAGGGTCTGCCTCGAGGCTGCTTGAGAGGAGGGGCAGAGGATATCAGGCCAATACCCAAGGTATCAGGAGTTTGTGATCAAATCTGAGAGCGAAGGGGGTATCTGTTGGTTGGAGGGCTTGGAGGAGGGGTGGGAGCAAGGATGGGGGGATGGTTTAAGGGTCCTCGAGAAAATATGGTGGGGTATAGGAGATGATGGGGGAGGAGGGATTAATGGGGCAATCCAGAGATATGGGAGGGTTATTAATGTGGACAGGGGGCCGAACATAATTTGTATCAATGCAATGTGATGAAGTGGTAGAATAAGCAGAGGAGGGGGTTGAATTCAACATACCCATGGAGAATGTAGCCTCAGCAACCACCCTTGCTCTGGTCAAAGGAGGAGAGGGTGGATTGAAGGGTGATTTTCCCCGCTCCTTCTTGGTCTCCTTTAAAGGTGCCTGTTCTGCATCTGATTGTGCCAAGTTTGCTGCTTCTTCAGCCGAGGGGGGGCTACCTTGTGCTTATGAGCTTTTCTGTAGAAATACCTTCACCTTCGCTCCCTCACTCACCTTCCTATTCAAAGGGTAGTCCTTGAATACATGTCCCACCTTGTGGCATCGCTTGCAACGGAACAAGACTCCTTCATAATCCAGTATTTGTTGTCGGGAGAAAGTTCTCCATTGCAGAGTGATATGCTTCTAGAGCCCCCCCCAGTGTCTAGATGAACCAGAATCCTGGCATATGCCATCATGCCGGTAGCCAGATAAGATCTATCATGCTCTAGATAGGTTCCAAGTGTGTTGCCGATAAGATGGAAAATATCCTCCAATCAAAATTGGAGGGGTAATCCTGGGAGCCGAACCCAAATAGGCCCTACTCTTATTTGTTCTTTTTCTGGATGAAATAGAAGGTTCCATCGGTGCAAAAGGATTGGAGCGTGTTCAAAATGCCAGAAGGAAGACATAACCCAATTTGTGTGCTCGGCTCTAGCAAAGCGCAGAGTGAACCAACCCCTAACAAAAGTTTGAAAAAAGGGAAGGTCGGCCAGGTGCTGCCCCCATACCTCAGAGGTCCACAGCTTGAGTCTAGCCGCTGTGTAGCTCTTGCCATGAATCCTTCCCACTAGCACACAGTCCGTCGTGTCCATGGTGTCGCCCCACTATATATCCTCCCCTAGTCTCATAATTACATCTTCGACTTTAGATTTGAAGCACTTTCGCTTCTTGATAGATCTAGCAGCTTCTTCAGAGGCATCTGCTCCATCCACAAGCTGAGTAGGGTTTGAGGGAGGGTTATCAGAGCTGAAGTGGTCAATTACAGGGAGAGGTTCCGAAAGCGGGGGAAATGACGAGCAGCTACCAGATGGTGAAGCCTCAAATACTGCAGCTTGATGGTTTCCTTGAGCCGGTATTAGGTGTTCCAAGGGGTAGTTTAGGGAGGTGTCAGGTTGGGGGGAGAAGGGGGTTTTGAAAAGTTGCAACAGCAGGGTTAGGGTGGAAGCAGGCAGATGCAAAGTTAGTAGTGGAAGGTGACTGTGGTGGAGAGGGTGGTACTAGCCATACCGAAGGGGGTTCAGAGAAGGTCACAGTGGAGCAGGAGGGTCCCAAGATCAAGGGTAGACTAGCGATGGTAGTTTTTAGATCGCAGCAGAAGGGAAGGAGGTCATCCACGACGAAGCGAGGAGTTTTCCATATGTTAACATCCTCCAATGGGTCCTTTGAATAATTAATAGGTCTAGCTCCATGCATGTTCCGAGAAGTTCTCCGCTAGCTGCCTCCAAGACTATCGTAACTATCACCGCAATGGGATGTCAAAATCGGCAGGTATGCAACAAGCAGGGTGTAGGATGCAGTTACAGCATTATTATGGATAGCATGGACAGGTTACAGGAACCGCCGCCCTGTATATCGCTGGTAGTTCCACATGGCGACAACTAAGGTAGGTATGGCGCAGGTAGGGTGCAAGCATGTCGCTGATCGACTGTAAAACCCTAACCCTTTTCAGACAGGTGTAGCAGCCCCATCACAAACCTTCTCTTCTCTCTCGTAATAAGATATATATTATAAAAAATGAGGTTATATTATATATAGTTTAATTTTGAATGCATGGTGATCTTGATCTCAAAAATGAATCAAGAACATCATAAACTAATTGTTCTCATGGAGGGATATAATATCCTCATAAATCGCGATGTTAGCATTCATTAAAAGAGATTATATGTCATGTCAAAAAAATGTGTAAATCCCTTTCTTCTTCACAAGCTTCCTAAGTCTACATATAATATAGGTGGTTATCGGTGCCCACCCACCTTTGTTAAGCACACACTTATACCGAGAGGGTGTGGTGAGTTAGTATAAGGAAATTTTACTTATTTAAACATTTATGAGCAATAAGAAAACACTCGCAAATGAAATATATTAGCTATAGACATGGAACACCTGATTTACATGGAAACACTTTTGAGAGAATACCACAAAAACACTTTTTCATATTCCTTTGTAAGTAACAATCTGATACTACAAATATTTGTGTGAACCAACCTACTGGAGACACTAATTCACACTACTACTAATATTCATAGGTACCAAACTACAAGAGCCACGATTCCTCATGGCTGCAAATATTTTTAGGAGCAAACCTATTAGAGACTGCAATCCTCCCTACAAATATCCATGGGTACCAACCTACTTCACCGAGTCTTCTTGCCACTTCTGCCTTCAATAGGTCTGCTTCTTCGAAAACTTTTTGTTTTTGGCCTCTTTCCAAGAAAAAACTTGTACATCATGCCACATATCCAAATTTACAAACGTGATTATGAAATTTTATGTGAATCACTTCTGTACGTCTCCTCAATTATATGAAAAAATCATAGTCTACGATATCCTAGAAAAGAAGTTACAATAAGAGTTTCAAGATGACCTATTTGATAATGATTTTAGGATCATTTAAAAAACATAACTCTCAAATAACATATCTTTGAAATTTTAGTGAACTAATGTATAAATTTTTTACCGCAAGTACCTAGAGATCTCACCTTTATCTCCCCATGAGTTCATACCTTGAAATATCTTAGAAAATAAGATATAGAAAAAATTTGAAACTAACCCATTTGAAGTTGATTTTAGGACTATTCAGAAACCCTAACTTCCACATGAAACATCTATGACATTATAGAAAACTAAAGTCTAAATTTTTTGGCACAACTATATAGAGATCTCACCTGTGCCTTCTCAATATTTTGTAGTTTGAAACGTCTCAATAAATAAGTTAGAGGAAAAATTACAAACTGGCTTGTTTTAAGCTCATTTTAGGACTATTTAGAAAACCTAATTTCCACATGGTATATCTCTGAAATTAAAGTGAATCAAAGTTTGAAATTTTTATTATAGGTACCTAGTTTGATCTTCTCAATATTTCATAGTCTCAAACATGTGGTAAAAATAAGTTATATCAAAAATTTCAAACTCACCTATTTGAAGAATATTTTAGGAGCATTCATGAAACCTAACCTCCTCAAAGAATATATCTACAAGCATAGAAAACTAATGGCTATAATGTTTACCACATGTGTGTATGTGTGTGTGTATCAGTGTTATCTCCTCAAAATTTCACAATATAACACATTCATAAGAAAATTTATAGAAAAAATGCCAAAATGACTTGTTCACTCCATAAATCACATTATTGCTCCACCTTTAAAACCCCAATACTATTACCAAAATTCTCTTACGTGCCTCATATCTCTTCTTACTTGGATTGTCTTCAAATGAACTCGTCCATATTTTATTTCTAGTATTTATGCATTCACTTATGAGGCTGACTTGTAAAACTAGCTAGGCTAAATTATACTCTCTAGCTAGGTTAACATGATAGAATATTCCATATCTCCTCATTCTTATGAAGTTAGAGGGAGTACTAAAGGTATTAGAATAAAATTTTCAACTGTCTATCCTACGATCTCATTTGAGCTAGGTAGATATAGTAAAAATTAATTCAAAGATAAGGTATTCAAATTGGAAATAAAAAGTTGGGGTCCAAACAATATTTCCAATAATATTCATCTTCCAGACCTTATCTTAGAGATTCATACTCTCCCCTTCTCCTTGAAATCAAGGAAAATAATATTTACAACAATCTCCGCCTTTGAAATTGATGGTAACCATTAGTCAATTTTGCAATGCTATTGTAGTACTCCCTCTATTTGCAGCTCTCCTTCTCTCCACAATTCCTCGTTTTCCTACAACCTATCCCCCTTTGACATCAATGGAAAAGGGTTTCTCCCCCTAAGATTGTGCTTCCCTTTACTAACGATATGAGAAAGATATTAGTCCCAACTTTTGTCTATTCAAACATTTCTATGAGAAGGAATTTGGCAAAAATATCTACAACTTGTTCCTCAGTGGCAACATATTCCATCTTCACACTTTTTTCAGCTACTTCTTCTCTTAGGAAAATGATATTGTTGGGAATATACTTTTCCTTTGAGTGTTAACAAGATTCTTTGAAATTTTGATTGCCCTTGTGTTATTGTAGATGATTGAGATTGGCTAATCATATTCTAGCATGATATCCTTTTGTGTCTACTTCATCCAAATAACTTGTGTACAACATGTTGTTACAACTATAGATTCAACTTCTATTATGGATAGAGAGATTGAATTTTTATTATTTCTCAACCATGATACTGTAGTTTCCTAGAAAGAATACTCCCCCACACGTACTTTCCTTGCCATCAATAATTCTTGCCCAATATACATCTATATATGTTGCTAGAGTGAAGTCCTTAATTCTTTAATCCCAAAAGGCAAAGACTAGTGTTCCCTTTATATTTCTAAATATTAATTTTTTTAGATGCACACGTGTCCCATTTAATTCATATTAAAATCCTACAACAAATCCTATGGCTTGCATGATATCTAACCTTAATGTTGCCACATATAATAGGATTCCAATCATTGACCCGTTAAATGATTGATTTGCTTCTGGGGATACACCATCTTAGCTCAATTAACATCCTATGATAATGGGTGTATTAACAAGTGCAAAATATTCCATTCTGAATTTCTTCAACATTTCCTTGATGTATTTGGTCTGAAAAATGAATATGGCTTTTTGGATTGAAAAATATACAAACCTAGAAAGAATGGAAATTCTCCACGAATGGACATCTCTCATTATTTTTTTATTTCTTCTACAAACATTTGACTCATATGGTCATCATTACTTCTAGAAATGATATCAGCCACCTAAACCACCATTGATAATATATTCTCATTTTATATTTAGATATAATATTATTTTCTAAATCTCCTATTTTGAAACCTTGTTGTAGTAGGTATTTGTCAAATCTTGAATACCATGCTCTGGAAGCTTTCTTTAGACATAAAGGAGTTTATTTAATTTTCATACATGATCTTTGTTTTATAACAATTGAAATCCTTTTTCTTTTTCAATAAATACTTCCTCTTCTATATTTCTATTAAGAAATGCTAACTTGACATCTATTTGATAGGTTTTCAAGTTATTGAAACATGGAAATGCTAAAAGTATTTTGATTTCTTTTAATCTTGCAACTGGAGAAAAGGTTTCATCAAAATAAATACCCTCAATATAACCATACCCTTTACAGAACAATCTTGCTTTATTTATTACTACTTATCCATCTTTATTATCTTGCTTTTTAAGACCCATTTGGTGCCAATCACATTCTTATCCTTTGGTATGGGTATAAATTCCCATGTCCCATTCTTCTCAATCTGATTTAGTTCTTCTTATGTAGCATTAACCCAACCCTTCCCCTCACTAACTTGTGTAAATTTCTTAGGCTCTATTTCGTATAGCAAAGAAAAGTTTCCTTGTCTTGGTGTACTTACCAATCCTATTGTACTTTGAACTCATGTATATATGTCACCCAAAAAATGATTTTCTAGATGATAATTTTGGAGAAGTATAGATGGTGCCTTTGGATATTGGAATTCAATTTCTTCTTTTTCTTTATTTTCTTATACCTCTTCTTCTTCCATTTCCCATTCTTTGTATATTGTTTGGTATGAATTTTCATTTTTTTGTGACCTTTATTTTTGAGGTATTGTTTTAGCCACTCTTACATCGATACTCTATACCACTTATTGTAGTCTATTGTTGTAACATTTGTATGCCTTGCTTCTAGATGCATACACAATAAATATAACTTCATTCGTTTTGGAATTAAACTTGCTTAAACTATCTTCTTCTATCATTAAATGAAACTTTCTCCCAAAACACTTTGAAGTATTTGAATGTAGCTGGTCTAACTTGCCATAATTCATACGATGTCTTTCTACTTTTCACTCTAATTTGTACTTTATTCAAAATGTAGAATGTTGTGTTGACCACTTCCCCCCAAAGGTTTTCTAGTAGTTTGGATTCATTCAACATTGTTCTGGCCATTTCTTGTATCATTTTTTTCTTCCTTTATACAATTCAATTTTGCTATGGAGTCCTTACTATCAAAATATCTCTTGATTCCATGATTCTTATATAATTCAATAAATTCATTAGAGGCAAACTCACCTTATCTAATTGATATTAAGCACTTTATTTTTAAATAAGTGTCATTGTCAAATAGGAATTTGCAAGATTTAAACTTCTCAAATGCTTCCGATTTTTATTGAATAAATGTAGCACATGTCATTATTGTGTAACCATCAATAATAATCATAAAATAACTCTAACATTTTAAAGCTTGTGATATTGTTGGTCCACAAGGGTCTATGCATACAAGTTCCAATGGATTTGATCTTAAGTACTCCTTTGTTTTGAAAGTAAATATCTCTTTCTTCACATGTTGGTAGGTTTTGAAATGATTGGCATATGTCTTACAAATCATGTCTCACTGATTTTCCCTAAAATATTAAAGTTTATATGACCCATCCTTCTATGAGATAACCAAGTTTCATATACTTGTCCTTTAGAATGAAGTGTGAGGTCATAACCTTAATCACACATTTGAGTGACACTTATAAGATTGTGTTTTAACCTTTCAAAATACAATAAACTATGTGTTTAAGTATTTACATCATCAAGACTAACCATACCTTTTCCAAATATACTTTTATAAGCATTATCCCTAAAGGTAACACTACCTCCTTTTTCTTCCTTTGGGGTGAGAATTTTTTTCTAATCCCCTGTAATGTGTTTTGAATATCTATTATTAATGTACCATTGGCTTCCTTTGTTTTGAGCATATAGTGAAAATGCACATTATTCCTTCTTCTATTCTCCTTGCTTCCTTTTCCACACATTTATCTATTCTTCTATATGCTAGCTAAGAAGATCTTCCTCCTTGTTTTGTTTAGGAAAATTTCTTATGTTGCTTCTACAATCATGTGCTATGTGCTCATAGTTATTGACTTATAACATTCAACATTGTAATCAAGTAGAGGAGCAAATGAAGTATATTCCTTATAAACAAACTGATGAGAAATTCTAGTTTTTTTACTCAACTAATCATTCTTTAAGGTCTTATAAGATCCTTTATTTCTATCTCTTACTTGATGACTTCTTGCATAAGCTCTGCACTCTGTTTGTTTATGACCAAAATTATTGCAAGAAAAACACTAACAAAGGAAGATACTTTGATACTAGTTGTCAAAGGAATTGTTTGTAGAACAACTCTTATGAATTCATTCTCTCTCCTATAGTGAGAAGAATCAAATTTTTGTTGGTACTTGTTTCCTTTCGTACTACTAATTTCATAATATTATAATAGCTTTAAGTTTTTCTTCACTTTTATTTTTTTATGGATTTGTGACACTAATTCTTCCATCTCTATTTTGATTCTTTTGTTTTTAATCATATCCGAGACTTAGCTTGATGAATGGTAATGTTTGAGAACTAAGAAAATTTTATAATATTACAACACTCTTTCCAAACATCAAGCTTCAATTCAATTGATTAATTGTCCTCTTTGGTTATTTTCTTAAGGAAATGATTTCATCTTCTATATTCTCACAATTTTTTTCCTTTCCCTTAAACTGGATTCTCACCACTTTTTCTATCATTTTTCCCTCTTATAGTTGAGTCTTCAAGATGATAACTATTTTTCTCTTTTGTTTATATAAGTATTTCTTTTATTTTTATGTTCTTCTTCATGATCATTGACTTCTCTTTTTTCATATGGAAATTTATCGGCCAAATTTCCTACTTTTCCACAATTAAAACATTTGAAGGGTAGCTCTTTGTATTTGTTAGATCCTCATTTAGATTTCTCATAAAATGCTTCTTCTGTATCTATTCCATGGTTGGAAAAATAACAGGATTAACATCCTTTTGTATTCATTGATGCTTTGAAAGTTTCTTCCATCTTTGTTGTCTTTTATTTTGCTATCTTAATTTCATATGGAATGAGAATCCTATTCAACTCAACCATTATAGTTTTCTCTATATCCTTCATTTCTTCAATAGTAGATACCTTAGTATTAGATATGGAGGGTTAACCTTAACATCTTTTATATGATCATTGATTCTTTAACCTTCTTACCAAGTCCATTGATGATGTTGACAATTTCATCCACATAAAGGAAATAGGGTGCAATATTTTCTTCGTCTTTCATTTTCAAACTCTCAAACTCCTTCTATGAGTTTAAAGAATTACATTATTGGCATTTCCATTTATTGATCCATAAAATTCCATGAATATTCCACTACATAATTTTTCACAATATATTTGATGAAATTATATTTAAAAATCTAAAATCTACAATATGAGGGTTTATTTCTATTTAGATTTCTAGGTCTGTAAATTATTTTTTATTATGTATGCATGCAAATTATAATTATTTATAAAATAGAGAATAGTGAAATAAAAACCCATAAATTATAATTGACACAAGATATAACCTCTGAAACCATTTTAGGGGAAAACCTAGTTGGAAGGTGATGATGCTCTGCTCTCTTTCTTTGAATAGAAAATGGGTGATAGTATAAATAAGTAAGGCCTACATCCCATGGGATACTATAGTGCAAAAATGATGTCTTTATTCTCTCTCCTTATCCCTGTTGACTAATCTACTAATCTATGGATCAAAATGCACTAAAAAATAATGGAACCCATTTTCTTCCTAGTAGCGTAGTTATGACACAACATGATAACCTACTAGTGGTTAGGTTTGACTCCTTCAACTCTTAACTATAGTTAAATTATGGAATATTCTAGAATTTTCTTCATATAATAATGTTTCTAATGGGGGAAGATGTGTCATCCTCTCAAACTATGGTGGTCAAAATAGGAAGGTCAACTTCCTAGCAACATAATTTTTGCATACGAAATTAAATTGAGGTGATTCTTGCATAATTAGAAGGGTTTATATGTGTATAATAGGAGAAATGGGTGTGGTTCTAAAGTTGAAAAGTCTCCCCCCCCCCAAAAAAAAAAATAAAAAATTGATTTGATTCCTCAAAATGGTCCTAGAAGGTTTCAGACCCCAATATGCCAAAGTGGGTCTTGCTAGTAAAAACGTTCGTGTGAGTTGGTTCCTCCACTTTTTCCACTCCAAAACCATCAATATGGATGGGAAAATAATTATAATGATCTAATATATATCACACCATCCCATTTTTTGAGGCTTTTCATCCCCACAAGATTCTATTGAATGAGGCAAGGAAATGTTTCCTCCATCTTATCTTGGCTTTAGCATTTAAATTTTCCTAGAAAATGTCCTTTCAGCCCAATATGTGAAAGGTCATTCTACCCATGTGTTGTAGTTATGGACCTCTTCTACAAAACTGTATCTTCTATGAACTCTTCTCGAGCATGTGCTTCCATTTCCTCTACCAAAGGTAGGACTTCTTCCTCTTCTTAATCTAGCATCGAAGGCTCATAAAATTTTAGATTCTTCACATTCACAACGGAGAAAATGCACATGTGTGGTGGTACACTAAGTCTAGATGTGTTATCTCCCATCATTTCTAGTACCTCAAAGCGACCGTAGTACAAATTCTTGATTTTCTTACCAGGACCCTGTACCCGCTCTTTGTTCAATTGTAACCCTGTTATGTCTCCCACTTTTAACGACTTCTCTATTCTTCGTTGATCATTCTTGGTCATATATTTTCTTGTGACTTCTGTAGTGTCTCTTGTACATATATATGGAATTTTTTTATATTTTCTACAAATATTTCCTCCCTTAAGTCATCTCCTGTAAGATCCTCCCTTAATGCTACTTACTTCCCATATAAAATATCGAAAGGTGAAGGTGGAAAATATCCAAAAAAAGTTTCAAATGAGGACTTACAAGCTGAAGTGTGGATTGCTCTATAATAAGAGTGTTGTATATATACTATATTTCCATCCTAGGCCTTTAGATTGTTTTGATTGTAACCCCTCAAATGTTGTACCAAAGTCTTATTGTATACTACTGAATATGCATCTATCCGTGGATGGAATTTTCTAAACTAATTCAACTTTGTGTCCATCTTCTCCCACAATGTAGTCTAGAATGCATTAAGAAATATTATGTCCTTGTCTGAAACAATGCTCCTCGTTGTCCCAAAGTGCACCAAGACTTGTCCAAAGAATAAGTTTGTTTCTTCCTTCCCACTAATGGTTTTCTTATGGAGCATTAGAACACACATCTAACTAAGATTTTCAACTACCATGAAAAGGTAGTCATGTCCCTTCTTAGTTGTTGATAAACCTTCCATAAATTTCATTGAAATGTCTTCCCAAGGACAATTGGGTATAGGCAAAGGATGATATCAAGCCTATTTCATGTTACTATGATTGTTGGAACAACAAAGCATCCATCATTTTATGAGTCTAGCTACATGACCTTACATCTTGGGAAAATGCATATACCTCTACATGTTCGCCACTATCTTCCCAACAAAAAAGCGCCTTACAAACATAGATCTGTGAACCTCTCTAATAAACTAAAAGACTCACCTTTAAGAACACATAACTTATCCAACATATAGTAAATTATCTTGGAGATGGTAGTCAATGGTGTCATCGCCATTGTGTGCATGAATTTGGCTCTACAACTATTCAAACACCTCCTTGACATCCTTGTCCTTTGAATATGCCTCTCTATATGCATCATGGGTGAATGGCTTCATGCGCAATAGAATTTCAAAAGATATTATCTTTGATGTGGATGGCCTTGAAAGCATGCTAGCCAACTTATTTGCGCTTCCCTTCTTATACTTTATCACTAAATGAAATTATTGTAAAAATCCCATCCATGTGTAATGCCAAGTCTGTTATAGCTTACTATGGGCATGTAGGTACTATAATGGTTGGTGATATTATGGATTACTATCTCATTTTTTATCAGATAGTGTTTCCACTTATTCATATCTTGCACCAATAAAACATTTTAGCATTATGTAAACAATTAAAACAATACAAACTTATATGTTTTCATATATATATATATATATATATATATATATATATATATATATATATTATATATATATATATATATTAATCGTAAATATAGTTAATTTTAAATTTAATTAATACTTAATATTCAAATACTTAATTTACAAAATATATCAATAAATTTAAATAAAATTAAATTCACATTCACATGATTTTAGACAAAATCCTCTTTACTTTATAATTAGTCAAAATAATCAAAATACTCACTGAAACTTTAATTCATTTTGCAACCATCCATAATTTTAATTAAAACCAATAAAACTTAACAATTTAGTCAGTCACCACAATTAAAATTAATTAGGAGCAAAAAAAACAATAAATAAATAAATAAACAAAGAAGAACATGCTCAACAAACAAAGTAAAAAAAATCTTAATATAAAATGTATTATAGAACATAAATTAAGTATACTAACAAAGTGTATTTAAATATAAATTGATAAAGTTGTATATAATATATATATATATATAATATATTATATATATATAATATATATATATATATATATATTATATATAATATTCTCTAAAATTGTATTTTAAATAAATAATTTCCAAACATAAAACAAAATTGATTTAGAATGCTTCCATGCACTATTGTAGATGGAATCGATTTGGTCGAGGACTGTCAATAGTCGGGAGTGTTTAGAGAGACCATTCAAACGACAAATTCAACTTTTGACCTCATAGTCAGACTCATCTTTTAGTAAGGACCACAAAAAAAAGGTACATATAGTTGGGCATGCTTACAAGGAGGCAAATTGGTTGCAGAATGTCATAGCACTATCCAAAACACAATGTCGACCTCCGATCTCATAGCCAACTCAACCATCAACTTTCTTATGGAAGGGCCCACAAAAGAAACATATATCTATGATTGTTGGCTTCTTTATAATTTATAATTTTATATTTTTTGATAAAATTAAGTTAAACAAATTTATCTTTTTATTAATAAAAACATAAATTGAATTATACTTATAAGATAAAATGTTTAAAAGACGTGAACCTATTATCCCATTCTCTAAATTAAAACATGAAATATTGAAGATGAAGTGGAATTGGCGAAGAAGTGTCAGTAATCGACACTGTGTAGAGAGACCATTCAAACCATAATGCCGACCTCCAATCTCACAATCGAGACCGACATCTGACTTGCTTTTAGTACGAACTAGAAAAGAAACATGTGCATATAGTTGTCTATAACCTCAAAGACAACCCGACCTCCAACTTACTTCTACAAAGGCCCACAAAGCAAACGTACATATCTATAATTCATTAGTTTCTTGTTTCACATATCATATTATTTAAATATAAATTGATAAAAATATAATTTTTCAAATAAATAATTTTCAAATTTAAAACAATAATGGCTTAGAATGCTTCCATGCAATATTGTAAATAAAGTCAATTTGGTCGGGGAGTTACAATAGTCAGGAATGTCCAAAGAGACCATTCAAACCACAACAAGTCCAACTTCCGACCTCATAATCACACTCGTCTTTCAACTTTCTTTCAGTATGGGCCAAGAAATAAGTATGTACACATAGTTGGGCATGTTTGCAAGGAGGTCAATTGGTAGCAGAATGTCATAGCACCATCCAAAACACAATTTCAACCTTCGATCTCATAGCCAACCCGACCATCGACATCCTTCTGGCAAGGCCCACAAAAGAAACATATATGTATAATTGGTCTCGTTATAATTTCATATTTTGTTTTTTTCATATTACATATTATTTGAGAAAATTAATTTAAAATATTTTTTTAACAATAAAAACATAAATTGAATAAATTATAGTTATAAAATATAATGTTTAAAAGATGGGAACCATTCATCCCATTCTGTAAAGAAAAAAATAAAATATTGTAGTTGCAGTCAAATTAGTCGGGGAATGTCGATAGCCAGGAGTGTCTAGAGAGACCATTCAAAAGATAATGTCGACCTCTGATCTCATCGTCGGGGCTGACCACTGACTTTCTTTCAGTAGGAGCCACAAAAGAAATATGTGCATATAGTTACATGTAACCTTATAGTCAACCCAACCTCTGACTTGCTTCTACAAAGGTCCACAATAAAAAACATATATGTCTATAGTTTATTTTTATTTTTTTTCACATAACATATTATTTAATAAAGGTAATTTAAAATACTTTATTCTTTTATCAATAAAGAAACAAGTTCAACAAATTATTTTTATAAGAAATTTAACATTTAATTTGTAATATATCAACTCATGCTAAACTTCATCATAGACCTCATTTAAGTCTTTTATAAGAAATAATAATAATAATAATAGCAGTGAACCTAGATGCTGAGCCGAATTAGTGAGGGAGTGTTTAAAGAGACCATTCAAATGACAATCTCTACCTCTGATCTCATAGTGGAGACTGACCTTCGGCTTTCTTTCAATAGGAGCCACAAGATAAATATATGTATATATTTACACGTGTTTACAACAACCACCTCCGACCTCATACTCAGCATGACCTCCGACTTGCTTCTACGAAGCCCCACAAAACTAACATATGTGTTTATAATTTATTATTTTATTTTTTTACATAAAATATTATTTATAAATGTAATTTAAAATACCATATTATTCTATCAACAAAAAAAAAAAATTAAAAAATAATATATATTTTAATAAGATATTTATTTAAAACAATTTTACACAAAACGATTATTATTCTTCCTATCTAAATTTTAAGATAAAAAATCCAAAAACTACCTACAATTAAAATAAAATTAGGATTAAAATGCTTAAAATATAATAATTTGCCAACCCTCCTCTAAAGAAAAAAAAATATGGATATGGTTCATAAATTACAAAAACTGAAAACAACTAACTTAAATGTCAATTGCAACTTCAAGACTGCTTGAACCTCATCCTTTGCCATGCTAGCTCAGAGCTCAGCCTTTTCCTTATGATTCTTCTCCAAAGAGACACCAATTTCCCGACCATGAAATCAGTCCCTACCTCAACTACAGGTTTCCTCTGGCTCTAAAGAAAACGAAAAAACTGAAATGGAGGCAGATGCCCTTATAAAAACTCACATACATGAGTCTGGAATGTAAGAAGCATATAAAAAACTCTCATACAAGAGTATGATAAAACGAAAACATGCTTTAACTTCCGACATCGCAAAGCATCATGCCCAACTGAGGTGGGACTTATCTTCTTCCCGACTTAGTTGTTTATGCCAATAGAACTTTGACACCCCCGTCTATTTAGCACAACATGATATGTGGTCGAAGCTACCACCTTACTCATGAGCCTTCTGAAAATGCAAAGATCCCTATACTCTTGACTTCGCACATTTAAGATAAAATTTCAGGAAATCTTCACCATAACCGTTGAAGAAAATCATGGAATCGAGGGCAGGAAACAATTTAAAACCAGACCATATGGAATCGGGTTTGGCACTTTGCCCACAGGACTTCTGCAAATGCAAAGATGGGCCGACCTGCAACCTAGCTTTGGTTAGTCAATATTAGTTTATTCCTACAACATTGCTTCCAAAACATAGAAACTTGACTCAACAATGTAGTTAACACTTATGCCCCATTAAACCAAAATTTTCTAACAGAGAGAACTCAAAAACTTACCAAGTTTCTGCCGCTAGAATCTAATAATCTGCTTACCTGAACAACTCTTATGCTCTAAATTCTAAAGCCTTGCCTGCAAATTCTATGAAACAATGAACCATTAGAACTCCAAAGTATGCACCACGGCTATTAAAACATAAAATAATGTTCATACATTCACCAATCAAATCATCCTTGAGGAAGTTGGAAAACCTACATCCTTCCACATAGCGAAATAGCTTCAACATTCCGCAAAAAAACCTACTGCTCGCACCCACCAAAGTATAGAAAACTCACCTAGTAACAAGGAAAACCTGACAATGTGAAGTAAAGAAAAAAACAACAAATCCAACGTCAATGAGTGCCACAACACCAAGAAAGAAAATAAAACAACCACTTTGAACACCAAAAATAGCTAAATCTACTTCTCAATGATCCATCAATCAGAATAATAAATTATCCACCAACACTATTAAAACGAAATTAACACCACTAGAGCTCAAAGCAGCCCAAGTTAACTCCCATTTGTATGAAGGATTGTCCTTCCCCGTACCTACATTGTTAAATCTGATCTATCGTGCATGGCAAGATGGCATCAACCCTCGAATTCTAGAGGGATGCAACAACGCTCCGATGTCACAAAAAAAAATTCAACCAAAAACCTAATGTTAACTATGGAGATTTCAAAAATTACATTAGCACGGATAAACTTATAACTTCAAGCCGATAATAGATGTCACTGCATAAACAATGACATAATAATTTGAACCATCCACCTCAGACACAACCTACAACCTACAAATTAATTAAGGTTATCTTCCTTTACAAACAATATGAAATCAAATTTTCTAATACAACCTACAATCTTTATTTACAAACAATCTACAACCAAACCCTTTGCTTTTGGTTTGTCTTCTCATCTGCATGGGAGACTGATCCACTAACTAAGGAATTTATGTGACCAAACCTTCTATCTCAGATACAATCCCCGTGAGATACAATCCCCGTTTATGGTTGATTTTTCTTCTCATCTGCATGAGAAGACTAATCTACTAGCTGAGGAATTTTATTAAATCACATAACGTTGCAATTTAGAATCTCCTTTAACAAAACTAAAGATCCTTGATAATTGTTTTGTAATTTTTTATTTTAAAATTTTATTGATGTTTGTATACTCTGTAATATGTAATGTAAACTCTGCTACATTCTATAGAGTAGCAATAAATCGAGTGATAAGTAAAGAATATCTCGTCAACATCTTTTCCGTATTCATCGTTTTAATTAATTTTGTATAAATTTAAATGATAGGAATCAAGTTTAGCTTAATTTTTTTTAGTAATCTCACGTATAAGGATGAATGTGTGTTCTTACAAGAAATGAATTAAAAATTCAAATTCAAACGGATTGTTTTGAAATTAATTCAAAGAGATTGCTTTGAAATTAGATCATAGATATCTTTCAATATTCTAAGAGTGACATAAGGCCATGCATTTTTATAATGAGAATTTTTTATGATGTAATAAATATCACAAACATGAGGTAGTTATCAATCAGAATAAGTGGGGCATGGTTCATTTTCACGACCATTGGCTTTTGCACTTTTATATATATATAAATATAAATATAAAGTTTCCAGCGTTTAAACCCTCCATGCTTTCTGGCAGAGCATGTTCAAGAGGGTATTCCATATCGTCAGTTACTATAAGTAAAACCCCAGTTTTTTTAACACCATGATTTTCTTTTTGAACACTCTGATAAGGGTTTCAGTTTCTAATTTAGTTTTGCAATTTATATATTTAGGTAAGTTTGGAATATTGAATTTTTGGAGACTTTTTATTATTTTTTCTTTAGTTATAAGCCTGGCTGGTTTTTTTTCAATTTTTTTCTAAACTTGTTTTATTTTGAAAATTTTGTGATTTTGTAAAATGATTTGATTAAAAAAAATATTAACTATGAAACAATAAACCTAAAAAAGATGATTAACTCAAAATTAATATAATCAAATTCAACAATTTACACGCTTAAAATATAAAACTAAAGCTTATACTTTGCCTATTAGTATGATTATATCTCTCAATCATCCTTGAATGAAAGTTATTTTTCACTGTATTTTAACTATATTTAAACTAAACAAGAATTTAAAATAACCTCGTTCAAATTAGCAGTTGATACATATCTTTCAAAACAATATTGTTTTTTAATTATTTGAATTTTTTTATTAGTTTATAGATCTATTCTTTTGATTTTTAATCAGATAAAAACTTTTAGAAAAAATTTATATAATTAATATTATATATAATATATATTATATATATATATATATATATTAATTTAGGAAAATTATATATATATTATATATATATAATATATATATATTATATATATAATAATGTTTATTTTAATTAGAAGTTTTATTAGTTTATGGGTTCATTCGTTTAAGTCTATTTGTTAATTCTACATGTTATAAAAGTTTAGAAATTTTCCTTTTCAAAAAGTTAAAATGGGGTTACGGGTTGATTAATGGCGCTTAATGAGCTTGATACTTTTTATGTTAATAGGCTATAATGTATATTTCTTGTGGCACATGAAAAAATGAAATAAAACTACTTTGATAAAATTTCGGCAGCCTATATGGATATTCATCTTGCAATAATTTACGCTTACCCTGGAAAATATATGAGAATGCTGCAAATACGGATACTAGGTGAGACATTCGTTGATTTAATCTCATTTTTTAAACTATGTAGTTTGCTTTGATTTCTCGTAGAATGTGAATAAACCCTTGCAGCTACTCGTCTCTATGTTTCAGATTGCCGTGTAATTAGAAATCAAATTACAAATATATGAAATTTTATCTGAACACAATAGTCCTATATATATCTATCCTAATACAACCCTAAAATCTTATGCAGATTGACAATGACAATATTTTCCATCGACACTTCAACTTTATTCAATAGACGAGTGCATTGATTCATTGTTTGGTGGACGTTTTCCTATATCCTTAGGCGGCTACTGTTATGTATTGATGTTATATGATTGGTCTTCTCTGCAAAGTTGTTAATTAGCTATCTCAACCATGGCAAATGTATGGACCAAATCAATATTAATGGCACTTATTAATTTTAAGTAGTAAACATATAATATTTATAGAATCAATTTATAATAAATATAAAATATATATTCATTAAAATTAAAATCATAATAATAAAATTATAATTTATTTTAATAAAAATTTTGACCATAAAAATATTTCCTTTTTTAGTTGAAATTTTATTGTATAACTTTAATAAAATAAGATGGCTTACGAATACATTTGATACTTAACAATAATAATTCACTTCAAATGAGACTTGTTTATATGATTTGTTTTTAATCAATGAGTTTAATTAAGATGGGAAAAAGGACATAGTTACTTTCACAATAAATCTTATCATTTGATTTTTATATATTACTAAGAATATTCTAGAATATCTTAGGAGGTTAAATCCCTACCATCCACCTAATAATATTGATAAATAGATTAAAATTGTGAAAACCCTATTCCAAAATAAATATACCTATTGGCTTAAATAGAAAAGTTCGTAGACAAAATCAATATTGATGGTATCTTACAAGAATATGTTAATATCTATTGGAGGTTCGAGTTTGGTAGATAAGAGGCACAATCTTCAATAAGGATATAGACATGGACAAACAATTGTCTTTACTAACATATTCCTACAATTTGTCATATTATACTATAATCATGTTGATATGCATGTTTATTTTAAAATAGGACTTCGAAAATTTTATATTTTATAATTATTAAGTGAGTAGCAGGGATTTATTCTACATAGAATATATCTAGAATATTATTAGTAGACAACACATAAAGGGTAGATTTATTCCGAAAATAGTTATGCCTTCTTTTCTTTATAATTAAATGCATTAATTAAAAAAATATCGCATGAATAAGTGTCATATAAAATGAGTTATAATTTTTTGAACATGTAATATTAATAAACCATAATATAGTATTATAACAAAAATTATTTAAATTCAAGCTTCTTTGATCCATAACTTGTTAATTAATGAGAATTTTCGGAAAAATCACATAGAGAGTATTTGGTCAACGTGTTTCGAACCAGTAAGTGTGGTTCATCTTGTCCTGAAGATGAATCGCACTGGCTAGTTCGAAATGCATCGACTAAATACTCTCTATGTAATTTTTCCAAAAATTCTTATGAATTAAAAATTATTTACATAATCTCCATAATAAAATATGATAATATATTAATTACTTTATCAATATTAAATAAAACCTACAAAATTAAATTTTTTTGTTTAATTTTAAAAAATTAAAATTAAAATAAAATAAATATTTTATATTTATTATAAAACGATGCATATTTACTAGCCGATAAATCTTACATATATTAGAACATACTTCTTGTTTAGAAAATTCCCTAAGATAAGTGATAAATTCCACCTCCACATGACAACGTTTTCCTTTTTAGCCCACAAGATCTATGGGCAAGTGATGTCCTTGATGTTAATGCAAGCTGGTGATTATAATATAACTCATGAAGTATAGTGATACTAGTGGAATCTGTGGATAAAGTGAGAAAGCAAGTGTTAATATGGATAGGAAACATGATTTCTCTATTCTCCACGTTTTCAGTAAATTTGTAAGAAAACCCACTGCCTTAAAAACATGTAACTATAACCTCGTAAAAAACCCTCTAATGAATTTAGTTATTTATTCATCACTAAAATAATTTAAAATTTTTGGTTATTTTGGTTTCTTATTTATTATTATATTTGAAAATAGGTTATATTGTTAATAATTTGAAATTTCTTGGTTATGTTTGTTTTCGAATAGATTTTTGTTATTTATTATTATTTTATTATACTGAAAAAGTAATTATATATGTTTTGGTTAATGAATAATTCTCTTGTAATTTATTAAAATTAAAAAATATATAAATTTTTATATATTTTTTATAAATTTATATTAAACAATTTTTTGAAAATATAAAATAAATATAATGTTTTTCTACAACATTTATATTAAAAAATTTTTTGAAAAAAATAAAATAAATATATATTTTTTTACAAACAATTTATATATATAGGTGATGAATATATATATTCAATCTCAAATAACCTCAAAACTGGACTTACCACTCTCGATCTTCATATTTCATCAAAGCTATATAGTGATCGCTGAAACTTAAATCCTATATTCAATTTTTCATTAATGAAAAATGTGTATTGACTCGGAATTAATGGAGAAATAGATTATTATGGTTGGTTCAATGTGAGATAGTTAATGGTTAAATTAAATTGATAATCTTTTTATTAACTATAACAGTCAGTCAATTAATCTTTATAATTTGAATAAATTTATGGTCGTTGGAATTTGATTAATCTTTATAATTTGAATAAATTTATGGTCGTTGGAATTTTTAATCAAACTATATAATGTAGCTTTGTCACAAGTATGCTGAAGTATTTATTCATATCTGAGAATTTATTATTTTTTTTCGATAAATTTAATCAGTAGTTTAAAGAGATTGTTTTTTTTGCTCTCAAAGTCATGGAAATTCCGGTATATGACTTTTGTAAATCTAAGTTATAATTATTAAACTTTAAAATTTTAGGTGCTTAAAAAGTTTTTGATGATGCTGAATCTATTTCCACTATCAAAAATATGATTCACACACTGTCTCTACAAAATTTTTTGAAAAAATTTACCAAATTCCAGCTACTTTTAACTAATTTTTTTTTAAATTTGTAGTAATTCCTCCACCTCCATAAACTGTTCCTAAATTTAATAGATAAAAAACTACCCGTAATATTTTCTTGTATCTTAATGTTCCAAGCGGAGAGAACGGATATGTGCATTAAATCACTCTCGTGTTCCTTTATTCGTTGTGTATTAGATTAAGCATCAAACATTTTCTTTACATTAAATGTGCCCTTGTGGAAATTATCAGGTACTCAATCTTGTGTTCAATTTTTTCCAAGGCCTCTTGTATAATGGATGGGATTCTTGTAACTTAACAACCTTCTCGTGATTATAAGATCAGTTTTTTTTTCAACATGAATGGATAGAAGGTATAACTCAACCAGGATCTTCCTAATCATTTCAAAAGTAATGCAAATTCAAGAAAGGCTTACAACTTTTCAACTCACGTTACACTAAGCGTATATTAAAAAGGATGAACGGAACTTGTGAACGAGTACTACAATATTGAAGTTTTAAATTTTTTTTATGTATAATTATTAAAATTATTTTATGTATAATTATAATAAATATTTAAAGAAATGTTAATATGAATTTGAATTATGATATATTTCTATAGAATTAAGAAAAATTAATAAAAGATTATAGTTAATATAATTATTTTATAAGTATAGTTTAACATTTTATTAAGTAATACAATTATATAAATTAAATTATGTGTAAATATTGATAAATATCAAAACACTTACTTCATAACACATTTCTTATTATTAGGATTAAGAAAAAATAAAAATCAGCTAAATTATAATTTGATTTTAAATTATTATTATTATTATGAATTATAAAAAAAACTAATATGGGAATCAAACTTATATATGTAACAATATTCTTAATCTTGGAAATTTACCTTGATTTTCTCATAGAGTCTTTTCACTTGTACATAGAGTTTGTTATAATATTAAGGGTCAATACAATGGGTTATCAATATCACATATCTAAAA
>APFE030322129.1:94213-106685 GCA_000404065.3 Pinus taeda
TTATGTGACCAAACCTTCTATCTCAGATACAATCCCCGTGAGATACAATCCCCGTTTATGGTTGATTTTTCTTCTCATCTGCATGAGAAGACTAATCTACTAGCTGAGGAATTTTATTAAATCACATAACGTTGCAATTTAGAATCTCCTTTAACAAAACTAAAGATCCTTGATAATTGTTTTGTAATTTTTTATTTTAAAATTTTATTGATGTTTGTATACTCTGTAATATGTAATGTAAACTCTGCTACATTCTATAGAGTAGCAATAAATCGAGTGATAAGTAAAGAATATCTCGTCAACATCTTTTCCGTATTCATCGTTTTAATTAATTTTGTATAAATTTAAATGATAGGAATCAAGTTTAGCTTAATTTTTTTTAGTAATCTCACGTATAAGGATGAATGTGTGTTCTTACAAGAAATGAATTAAAAATTCAAATTCAAACGGATTGTTTTGAAATTAATTCAAAGAGATTGCTTTGAAATTAGATCATAGATATCTTTCAATATTCTAAGAGTGACATAAGGCCATGCATTTTTATAATGAGAATTTTTTATGATGTAATAAATATCACAAACATGAGGTAGTTATCAATCAGAATAAGTGGGGCATGGTTCATTTTCACGACCATTGGCTTTTGCACTTTTATATATATATAATATAAATATAAATATAAAGTTTCCAGCGTTTAAACCCTCCATGCTTTCTGGCAGAGCATGTTCAAGAGGGTATTCCATATCGTCAGTTACTATAAGTAAAACCCCAGTTTTTTTAACACCATGATTTTCTTTTTGAACACTCTGATAAGGGTTTCAGTTTCTAATTTAGTTTTGCAATTTATATATTTAGGTAAGTTTGGAATATTGAATTTTTGGAGACTTTTTATTATTTTTTCTTTAGTTATAAGCCTGGCTGGTTTTTTTTCAATTTTTTTCTAAACTTGTTTTATTTTGAAAATTTTGTGATTTTGTAAAATGATTTGATTAAAAAAAATATTAACTATGAAACAATAAACCTAAAAAAGATGATTAACTCAAAATTAATATAATCAAATTCAACAATTTACACGCTTAAAATATAAAACTAAAGCTTATACTTTGCCTATTAGTATGATTATATCTCTCAATCATCCTTGAATGAAAGTTATTTTTCACTGTATTTTAACTATATTTAAACTAAACAAGAATTTTTATAATATAGACCCGTTCAAATGTACAGTGATACATATCTTTCAAAATTCAATATTGTTTTTTAATTATTGTTGAATTTTTTTATAGTTTATATAGATCTAGTCTTTGAATTCTATTTAATCAGTAATAATTTAGAAAATGTTATTAATATATATATATTTAATATATATATATATTATATATTAGTATATATATAATAGGAAAATATTATGATATATATATATATAATATATAATTATTATATATATAAATGTATATTTTTTATGTAGAATTTTTATAGTTTTATGGGTTCATTCGTTTAAGTCTATTTGTTAATTCTACATGTTATAAAAGTTTAGAAATTTTCCTTTTCAAAAAGTTAAAATGGGGTTACGGGTTGATTAATGGCGCTTAATGAGCTTGATACTTTTTATGTTAATAGGCTATAATGTATATTTCTTGTGGCACATGAAAAAATGAAATAAAACTACTTTGATAAAATTTCGGCAGCCTATATGGATATTCATCTTGCAATAATTTACGCTTACCCTGGAAAATATATGAGAATGCTGCAAATACGGATACTAGGTGAGACATTCGTTGATTTAATCTCATTTTTTAAACTATGTAGTTTGCTTTGATTTCTCGTAGAATGTGAATAAACCCTTGCAGCTACTCGTCTCTATGTTTCAGATTGCCGTGTAATTAGAAATCAAATTACAAATATATGAAATTTTATCTGAACACAATAGTCCTATATATATCTATCCTAATACAACCCTAAAATCTTATGCAGATTGACAATGACAATATTTTCCATCGACACTTCAACTTTATTCAATAGACGAGTGCATTGATTCATTGTTTGGTGGACGTTTTCCTATATCCTTAGGCGGCTACTGTTATGTATTGATGTTATATGATTGGTCTTCTCTGCAAAGTTGTTAATTAGCTATCTCAACCATGGCAAATGTATGGACCAAATCAATATTAATGGCACTTATTAAGTTATTTATTTTATAACCATAAATATTGTATAAGAATCAAATTTAAATAATAGAATATTAAATATTATTTAGTTAAAATTAACAAAATCATAAAAATTAATTTAAATTATAATTTTCTTTTAAATAAAATTTGACCATAAAAAATTATTTCTTTTTTAGTAATGGAAATTTTTTATTTTGTAAATAGAACTTGTAATAAAATAAAGATGGCTTATGGAATACATTTGAATACTTGAACAATAATAATTTTCAACTTCAAATGAGACTTGTTTATATGATTTGTTTTTAATCAATGAGTTTAATTAAGATGGGAAAAAGGACATAGTTACTTTCACAATAAATCTTATCATTTGATTTTTATATATTACTAAGAATATTCTAGAATATCTTAGGAGGTTAAATCCCTACCATCCACCTAATAATATTGATAAATAGATTAAAATTGTGAAAACCCTATTCCAAAATAAATATACCTATTGGCTTAAATAGAAAAGTTCGTAGACAAAATCAATATTGATGGTATCTTACAAGAATATGTTAATATCTATTGGAGGTTCGAGTTTGGTAGATAAGAGGCACAATCTTCAATAAGGATATAGACATGGACAAACAATTGTCTTTACTAACATATTCCTACAATTTGTCATATTATACTATAATCATGTTGATATGCATGTTTATTTTAAAATAGGACTTCGAAAATTTTAATTTTATAATTATTAAGTGAGTAGCAGGGATTTATTCTACATAGAATATTCTAGAATATTTTTAGTAGTGCACACATAAAGGTAAGATTTTATATTTCTAAAATAGTTATGCCTTCTTTTCTTTATAATTAAATGCATTAATTAAAAAAATATCGCATGAATAAGTGTCATATAAAATGAGTTATAATTTTTTGAACATGTAATATTAATAAACCATAATATAGTATTATAACAAAAATTATTTAAATTCAAGCTTCTTTGATCCATAACTTGTTAATTAATGAGAATTTTCGGAAAAATCACATAGAGAGTATTTGGTCAACGTGTTTCGAACCAGTAAGTGTGGTTCATCTTGTCCTGAAGATGAATCGCACTGGCTAGTTCGAAATGCATCGACTAAATACTCTCTATGTAATTTTTCCAAAAATTCTTATGAATTAAAAATTATTTACATAATCTCCATAATAAAATATGATAAATATATTAATTACTTTTACAATAATTAATAATAATAACTTAAAAATTATATTTTTTTTTTTTAATTTTAAAAATTTAAAATATAAAATAAATAAATATTTATATTTATTATAAAACGATGCATATTTACTAGCCGATAAATCTTACATATATTAGAACATACTTCTTGTTTAGAAAATTCCCTAAGATAAGTGATAAATTCCACCTCCACATGACAACGTTTTCCTTTTTAGCCCACAAGATCTATGGGCAAGTGATGTCCTTGATGTTAATGCAAGCTGGTGATTATAATATAACTCATGAAGTATAGTGATACTAGTGGAATCTGTGGATAAAGTGAGAAAGCAAGTGTTAATATGGATAGGAAACATGATTTCTCTATTCTCCACGTTTTCAGTAAATTTGTAAGAAAACCCACTGCCTTAAAAACATGTAACTATAACCTCGTAAAAAACCCTCTAATGAATTTAGTTATTTATTCATCACTAAAATAATTTAAAATTTTTGGTTATTTTGGTTTCTTATTTATTATTATATTTGAAAATAGGTTATATTGTTAATAATTTGAAATTTCTGTTATTTTTGTTTTCGAATAGATTTTTGTTATTTATTATATTTATTAATATCTTGAAGTAAATTATATTATTTTGGTTATGTTATAATTCTTTAACTTTATTAAAATTTAAAAAAATTATAATTTTTCATATATTTTTTATAAATTATATAACAAATTTTTGAAAATAAAAAATAAAAATATTTTTTTCTAAAAATTATATTAAACAATTTTTTGAAAATAAATAAAATAAAATATATATTTTTTTACAAACAATTTATATATATAGGTGATGAATATATATATTCAATCTCAAATAACCTCAAAACTGGACTTACCACTCTCGATCTTCATATTTCATCAAAGCTATATAGTGATCGCTGAAACTTAAATCCTATATTCAATTTTTCATTAATGAAAAATGTGTATTGACTCGGAATTAATGGAGAAATAGATTATTATGGTTGGTTCAATGTGAGATAGTTAATGGTTAAATTAAATTGATAATCTTTTTATTAACTATAACAGTCAGTCAATTAATCTTTATAATTTGAATAAATTTATGGTCGTTGGAATTTGATTAATCTTTATAATTTGAATAAATTTATGGTCGTTGGAATTTTTAATCAAACTATATAATGTAGCTTTGTCACAAGTATGCTGAAGTATTTATTCATATCTGAGAATTTATTATTTTTTTTCGATAAATTTAATCAGTAGTTTAAAGAGATTGTTTTTTTTGCTCTCAAAGTCATGGAAATTCCGGTATATGACTTTTGTAAATCTAAGTTATAATTATTAAACTTTAAAATTTTAGGTGCTTAAAAAGTTTTTGATGATGCTGAATCTATTTCCACTATCAAAAATATGATTCACACACTGTCTCTACAAAATTTTTTGAAAAAATTTACCAAATTCCAGCTACTTTTAACTAATTTTTTTTTAAATTTGTAGTAATTCCTCCACCTCCATAAACTGTTCCTAAATTTAATAGATAAAAAACTACCCGTAATATTTTCTTGTATCTTAATGTTCCAAGCGGAGAGAACGGATATGTGCATTAAATCACTCTCGTGTTCCTTTATTCGTTGTGTATTAGATTAAGCATCAAACATTTTCTTTACATTAAATGTGCCCTTGTGGAAATTATCAGGTACTCAATCTTGTGTTCAATTTTTTCCAAGGCCTCTTGTATAATGGATGGGATTCTTGTAACTTAACAACCTTCTCGTGATTATAAGATCAGTTTTTTTTTCAACATGAATGGATAGAAGGTATAACTCAACCAGGATCTTCCTAATCATTTCAAAAGTAATGCAAATTCAAGAAAGGCTTACAACTTTTCAACTCACGTTACACTAAGCGTATATTAAAAAGGATGAACGGAACTTGTGAACGAGTACTACAATATTGAAGTTTTAAATTTTTTTTATGTATAATTATTAAATTATTTTATGGTTAATTATTTATAAATATTTAAAGGAAAATGTTAATGAGATATTTGAATTATGATAAATTTTCATAATATAAAAGAAAAATTAATAAAAGAGTATAGTTATAAATAATTATTTTTAAAGTAAATAGTATAAGCATTTTAATTAAGTAAGGACAATATAATAAATTAAATTATGTGTAAATATTGATAAATATCAAAACACTTACTTCATAACACATTTCTTATTATTAGGATTAAGAAAAAATAAAAATCAGCTAAATTATAATTTGATTTTAAATTATTATTATTATTATGAATTATAAAAAAAACTAATATGGGAATCAAACTTATATATGTAACAATATTCTTAATCTTGGAAATTTACCTTGATTTTCTCATAGAGTCTTTTCACTTGTACATAGAGTTTGTTATAATATTAAGGGTCAATACAATGGGTTATCAATATCACATATCTAAAATAAACACGTCCTGTAAAGTATTTTATAACATTTTATTTTATAATGTATGGGTGGGGTATTTATCTTATATAACTTTATATAAGTGTTACTAAAAAAACCATAACTCCATTGAGTCAATATTTTTATAAATATTTATTTTATATTTATTTTATAACTATGTAATTAGAGTGTTTATCTTTATTAACTTATTAAAAAATATGAAAAGATAAAGCTTTATAGAAAATTTAAATAATTAATCTACATATCTAAAAATGGAGTAGTGTTTTTGATGGTGGAAATGGATTTAGCGCCATCAAAAATGTCTAGATCACCTAAAAATTTGAATTTTAACAACTATAACTTGAATTCACAAAATTCTTTGCCAGATTTTCTATAAATATGACAGGAATTTTCATAACTTTCCAGGTAATTCCTCCAGCTAATTAAACTACAGCTTTCAAAATGTATTTCAAACTCCTCCACTGACGAGAGAATCACCATTTTGCATAATAGACAACTTGAATGGGAATTTTTTAAAAATGTAGAAATTAAAAAAAAAAATGAAATGAAATGGCAGAAAGGGGAAAGTAGGGAAAAACCAATACACCGTAGTGAAGATGGGACCGAATATCCCACTGACCTCTTACAGTAGATACCAACCCAAAAGAGAGGTAATTGTCTAGTTTTAATCTCGACTTTTGTGTGAGCTGCTTGCAGTCTTTTTACATAAGAGCAGTTAGTTGAATGCTAGAGTGGTGTCAACTCTGTAAAGCAACGGCATGGGTTGGCTCCACTTGAGGAATGCCAGAGTAGGCTCGATTGGGATATTGTGGATGAGTGTTCTGATCTCCCTATGATGAGAGATCAGCGAGTGCTTATGGCTTTTTGTGGATGAGCGTTCTGGTCTCCCTATGATGAGAGATCAGCGAGTGCTTATGGCAGCGGGAAAACTTTGGCCTTCCTAGTGCACTGCCTCTCCTTTACTGCAATTGGCTTTTCCTGTGCAGCTTACGGATATGGGTAGGAAATAGAGTCTTTGACCAATAAAATGAGTTAATTGGTGTTTTTCCTACTTGCTTCGCTTTCTTGGTCAAAATTAGCTTACGGATATGGGTAGGAAATAGAGTCATTGATCGATAAAATGAGTTAATTGGCATTTTTCCTGCTTGCTTCGCTTTCATGGTCGAAAGATGCAAGGTCCAACCAAAAGTAAAACGAGCTAGATAAGAATGTTAGGGACACGATTGCTGTTACACCAAAACACGCAGGTGTTAGTAAACAGACACATCGCTAGATTTAAGCACATGCCACGAAACACACGGCAGTGTTGACCTTCTACACCGCCATTAATGAGGAGCCAACAATCTCTCCCCAACGCGAGCCCAGTGTGTTTCGAACTCGAGACCTGTGGCTCTGATACCACTTGTTGTTCTTCATGCTCCTAAATTTGCTGTTCATTTTCTTGTATTGGTGGTATGTTTTCCTGCTGCTCTTCAAACCTGTCAATAACCTTCTTAACCTCCAACTCATCTACAATCCTCTTGAACGTTTCTAACTCATTAAATATAACATCCCTGCTTCTAATAATTTTATGTTTAATTGGATCCCATAAATGATAACCAAGATATTTATCCGCATATCCCAAAAAAATGCATTTCATAAATTTATCATCTTTGGGAATATCTATTTTCTTTGGGAATATGTACGAATGCTTCACATCCAAAGATTTTCAAGTGAGAATAATTCTAATTCTTACCAGTCCAAACTTCTTCAAGGATATCGCAATCCAAGGCTATAGTTGGAGATCTATTTATGAGGTAGCAAGCGGTTATGACTGTTTCAACCCAAAAATTCTTCTCCAAACCGGAATTAGACAACATACTTCGCACCTTTGCCATAATGGTGCAATTCATCCTTTCTGCGACACCATTTTGTTGAGGAGTACCAGGCACAGTCTTCTCATGCTTTATGCCAAACTTATTACAATATTCCTTAAATGCATTTGAGCAATATTCTCCACCATTATCTGTTCTTAAACACTTCAGCAATTTGTTAGTCTCTCTTTCAACAACAACATGGAATTTTTGAAATATTCCAAACACTTCACTTTTATTTTTCATAGATATGCCCAAAGTTCCCTAGATGCATTATCTATAAATGTTACAAAATATGATGCTCCTCCTAATGATTTGATGTTAACAGGTCCAAACACATCTAAGTGTACCAATTCTAACACATTTTTCTTTCTGTCATGGTCACCTCTAAGGAATGAAACCCTTCTTTGTCTACCATATATACAATGCTCACAAAGATCAAGATTGTAGGATTTCAAACTTGGCAATAAACTTTTACCAACAAGGATTTTTTAGCCCTTGTCGCTCATGTGCACCAAACGCTTATGCCACATATTTGCTGAATTTCCTTCTTTTGTGACAACAGCCAAATCTGATTTTCCTATCAGTGTCTTCAATGTGTATAATGTTCCTGTCTTGGGTCCTTTGCCCATGACCAATGCACCTTTGCTAATTTTCCAGCCTCCTTTTCTAAAGCTTGTCGAATAGCCTTCATCATCCAGTCGTCCCATAGAGATTAAACTCATGCGCATTTCTGGTACATGCCTGACCTGTTTCAATAATATATCTTGTCCATATTTCATCTTGATTTGGACATCTCCCACTCCAACAATATTGCAAAAATAATTATTCCCCAAATTCACTCTACCATAATCACCGGGACTATATGAAACAAAACTATCTTTGCATAGGGTTACATGGTGAGATGCCCCAGAGTCAAAGATCCAATCAAAGCTACTACTAGATGTATATACACATGCATCCTCTAGTGAAACAGTAAACAACACATCACCATATGTGGCTACAGTAGTAGTCTCACCTTCATTTGTGCTGGATGACTTGTGATTTGTACTGACGATCTATGATCCTTTTGTCCTTTCTTCCAGAATCGATATTTTTTCTTCATGTGCCCACGTTTGCCACAATGAAAGCAGATGATCCTTCCTCTCCTTGATTTTGAACGGCCTCTCGATCTTGATCGCCCTTGCCGGCCTCGATCCATTCTCCTACCATGATCAACTAGAGCTAGAGCCTCTCCTCCCTGGTTTTCCGCAATTGACTTACGTCGCAACTCCTCATTCATTAAACCGCTGATAACATCATCAAACTTTAGGGTCCCTGTAGTTGTTGAAGTGCTCATAGCTACAATTAAATTTTCCTAGCTATCTGGCATAGAACACATTAGCAAAATAGCTCTAATTTCATCATCTAAAATGATTTTAACAGAGGCAAGTTGATTAGTATTAATATTAAATGCATTCAAGTGCTCAGCAACTGAAGCACCCTTTTTCATTTTGAGATTATAAATCTTCTTCATCAAAAACATTTTGTTTGATGTTGTGTTCTTCTCATATAAATCATGGAGCTTCTTCCATAATCCTTCCGCTGTCTTTTCTCTGGACACATTGAAATAAACATTCTTTGCTAAATATTGGGGGATTGTTGCAATCGTCTTTCTATCTAGCCTATTCCACTCTTCATTTGTCATCGATGAGGGTTTCTTTGTTGTGCTCTCAATGGGAAGACACTAATCCTTTAAAATTAGTATATCCTCCATCTGTGATTTCCATAGAGAAAAATTAGCCCCGCTCAACTTCTCCATATCTGTAAGTGTTGTCTCCATTTTCAATCAAATTCACGCCCCAAAACACAAAAACTCCACTTAAAAATAAAACTTTAATTATTAGTCTTTAAAATTTAGTAATAATGACCTTCCTCCTTTTAAAATACCCTTTTCAAAATTCTTGCTCCTTTTTAAAATATACTTTTCAAAATTCCAACATATAATTATATACGTTTCATAATAAATATAAAAACATATATAATGTTTTAACCTTTTCACATTTCACACATACATATGTTGGTTTGAGAAAAAAACTTGACGTAAAAAAAAATTTTGAACACCACGTTTCAACTCCAAACTCCACGGATCTCCACATTTCAAACTCCAACAACATGTTTCAACATAGGTCTACGACCTTGTTTTTCTTTCAGCAACTATCTTTTAGTTCCAGCGTTCCTCAGCTATTTCCTGGACAGATCCTTCAACAGCTCCAGGGGTAACAACCAACATTTTAACGAACTATGCCAGAGCAAAGCGATGGCACTAAGCAGCTTGCACAGTGGATATTCGACCTTAGCTCCAATACCAGTTGTTAGATCAGATCATACATAACACAACTAATTTATACGGCTCTAATATCACTTGTTAGGGACACAATTGCCATTACACCAAAACCGGCAGGTGGAGCGTTGACCTTCTACCCTACCATTAACGAGGAGCCAACAATGTCGTCTAAGTCTCTGATTAATCCGTTGTGTGTTATGTATGCTCTGATCTAACAACTGTTATCGTAGCCGTATAAATCCGTTATGCGTTATGTATATTCTGATTTAACAACATAACATAACATAAATAAATACTGAGAGGAATAAATATAAAAATAACCAGCAACAACCATAAACACAAACACAAATGTTTATCCAGGAAAACCCCAAATCTGGAGAAAAACCCAACCTAATAAGATCTCATTAGCATTGGCCAAAACCCTCCACAATCCGACCAAGTGAGCCTTCACCGCTCACCTCCAGGTCTTGCATTACAATGAAGTCCTTCCAACGTTTTATAAGCTCCATTATAAAAATAACCAGCAACAACCATAAACATAAATAATTACCGAGAAAAATAAATATAAAAATAACCAGCAACAACCATAAACATAAATAATTACGGAAAAGAATAAATATAAAATAATCAACAACAACCATAACATAAAACCATCACTGTTTAACCTGGTCAACTTTAACTCTATCAAGAATCAAATTTACTTAACAAAAAATAGGGAGTTTCGTAGGCTTATGTATGTCTTCTACCGAGTAAATAGCACAGGAAGTTCATAAATCACAACAAAGAATATGGAACCATTGACTATCTTGACGGAATGCTTGCATGGCAGATGTTCTGTGATCCCCCGTAGATGGCAATGTCTTTGGATTTTATTATCCCATTTGAACTTTTCCAGTGCTAAATTTACAATAAAATTAATTGATAGTATTATTTTCTATTATTCTTTTCAACTTGAAATTTTCGCGCTGTCAGTGTCCAACGATGACAAAGCATTCTTGAATGCTCAGTGAATCTTCCAACTTCCGTTTTCCCTTGCCACTGCGTCACATTTTTAAAGCTTAAGAGATTTCATTTGACACAAATATCTTTCTTTTTTTTTTATCAGCTTTAGATACTTTATAACCTGCGTTTTATAATTTGTTTTTATCACTGGTCACATGGTTCAACAGCTTGTAGCGAATTGTGTTGTTCTTGAAAATTTAACAATGACATGTTGTTATCGGCTAAATACTTTGAAAACTTCAGCTAAAAAGCTCAGGTAATTGTATTTTACAAAAATTACATCATTGACAATGATCTGCCTACAGCTACCTTGGAAATCAATGCACTTCAAAATAATCGTGCTTTATGAGGTCACTAGCAATGTGACTTCTCTCACGGTTCTTAATCATTTCTACTACAGTGAAGAATTCCCATAGAAAGTAATAATGAGGTAAATACTTCTGTGGCCTTTATAGAAAGGTAAATATTCACTCATTTTTTCTTTACTATGGGGGAGATTGACGAGGGCAGACTTAGAGGTGGCAAGCTCGATCCTTCCCTTAGCAAAGTGGTGTATGTAAAGGTTTCAAGATTTAAAGAGCCGGAAATTGCTCTATTGGGTTCATTCTCAGAAGTGCTCTCTCTCTGCGAGCCATTACACTTAGTCCACCCATATCCCTTTAATATACCTATCAAGAAATCATTTTAAAACCATTTCTGAACTTAGAAAGATATTCTGGAAAAGCCATTGCAATGAATGTTTTCTTTAGATGGCAAAGATGTCTTCCAATGTCTTCCAATGATCAATGACGTTTTATTTGGTCAAGCTTCATTGAAACATTTAACAAAAAAGTTCAAGGATTGAATTATTTTCAGAGATAAAGCTGTAAATTTTTGCATAATTATTAAATCTACACTCTGCTTTTATTGTTATTTGACGTGGTTTTACTAATTGTTCTGAGTTTGGAAAAGCCAAGTGTAATATTAATTTAACAATATGTCAGAGTTTAATTTATCGAGTTTTGTTAAGTTAACGGTTAAGTTAGTTATCCAATTGCTTTATGCAAAATAAAATTCAAATTTATTATATTTAGATTCAGAATTACAAGCGGAAGAGTTCTTAAGTTAATGGTTAATTTAGTTGATCCAATTGCTTTATGCAAAATAAAATCAAATTTTATTATATTTTAGATTCAGAATTACAAGAGTTTTTATAATATATGGAATTCACCACGCTTATCCACCAAAATAACAACACTTGGCACCAGGTATAACATTAAATGCCTTGCACACTAACGTGTGGATTACAAAGGGTTGCTGAGTACTTCTTCCAGAAAACACATGATGAAACCTAGAACCGGGAATCAAGCGAATGATGGTTACCGAGTTTTAATGTATAAAATTCATTTCAAAATATTAACCAGCTTAATATAAAGCGTTGTTGTTATTAAAAAAATTACATTAAAATTTTTAAAATTTTCT
>APFE030322129.1:111761-124734 GCA_000404065.3 Pinus taeda
TTTGTAAATTTTCATTACTCCACCTTGAATTACAGTTTTATATCCATTTGAATCAAGTGCTCCTAATGAAATCAAACTTTTCCTTAAATCTGGTACATGCCTCACATCAGTTAATATTCTAGTTGTCTCATCAAACATTTGTAGTTGTATACTCCCAATGCCCACAATATTACATGTTACATAATTACCCATGTACACAACTCCATCATTAATTGATTTATATTCCTTAAACCATTCTTTATGGATACACATGTGGTTTGATGCACCGGAATCTAACAACCAATGTTGACCATGATTTGACACATTAACTGATAATACTTCATCACTCATACTTGAACCAGATATCGAACCTGTATCTATCGCATTTGGCTCCTTCTTTTCTGTCGAAGAATCTGCTGCTTTTGAAGTTTGCTGTTGTCGCTTCCAACAGTCCTTCTTTAAATGCCCTGATTTGCCACAAAACCAACACTTTAGCTTACTCTTCTTCCCTTTCGACTTTGAACGTGAGTCGCTCGGCTTCTTGGGGTGTCTTTCTTTTGAACGACTTCTAACCATCATAGCTTCTGATGTAGAGGTTTCGGAATGCGACCTTCTCCTTGTTTCTTCCAATAATAAGGATACAACTACATCATCAAACTCAATAGTTTCTGATGAACTAAGACTTATAGAAGTAACAAAATGATCCCATGACTCGGGCAACGAGCACAATAAAGTAATAGCTTTATCCTCGAATGGAATTTTTACTTCTATACTTTGTAATTGCACAAGAAGAGTATTAAAAGCATTTAAATGATCAGCAATTGATGTACCTTCCTTCATTCGCAAACTGTACAACTGTCGCTTTAGGAGAATCCTATTGGTTAAGGATTTGGTCATGTACAATTTCTCCAGTTTCGTCCACAAACCTGCAGTTGTTGTCTCCGAAACGATATTAAACAGGACATCATCAGCTAGACACAGTCGAATAGCACTTATCGCTCTTTCATCCATCTCGGCCCACTCATTATCTGTGATGTTGTAAGGATGTTTGGACTTGCCCAACAATGCCTTTGCCACGCCATGTTGGACAAGCAAATCATACATCTTCACCTTCCAGATCTCAAAATTATTTTTGCCATTAAACTTCTCAATTTCAAAATGGGCACTCTGAGTTTTTGCCATCTTATATCAACCAAAAAACCGCAATAATCTCCAAAACCAATGTTTAAATACCAGCAATTAAAAAACTGCCTATGCCCTTGCTTTTCAAAAAAAATAAAATTTATTGGTTTGTTTCCTGTGTAAATTGGGCAATAAAAAGAATAATCTGAAGAACAAAAACTCTTTTTTGATTTGTGCTGTGCATACACAACCGAGTAAAGCAATGCGCACACCACAAAACAACCAATCCAATACGCACGAGCAAAAAACAAACAGTCAATACACACCAGTGATCAATGCGCACCAACATCAATTGAAAAATTCCAGCAATCATCTACGCACCACTTCAACTATCTCTGCTTTATCTCAACGCTTCTGCTCCTTTTGTTATTTAATTCAACAATGCCCATTTAAACAAAAAAAAAAATTGTTCTATCCTTAACGATTTTGGCATGCAACAAAAAAAAGATTTCTATTTTATATTTACCTCATGCAACAAAAAAGTTTCCTGTTCACGCAGTTATATACTTCTTTCTCTCTGCGCTCATTCTTTTATATTAAACACATGCAACAAAAAATTTCCTGTTCACGCAGTTATATACTGCTTCCTCTCTGCGCTCATTCTTTTATATTAAATGCATGCAAAAAAAAAATTCCTGTTCACGCAGTTATATACTCCTTCCTCTCTGCGCTCATTCTTTTATACAAATCGGATCAGGCCAGAGGAAGGTCCCCATGGCATAACTCCGCTTGAACAGTGATGTGACTCTGTTACGGAATGACAGTTATGGAAACACGCATTCATGGACTTGGGGTAATAAGCAAGACTGCACTAGCACATTCCCATTCGGCGACTTTGTTAAGGACTAAAACAGTTAAGAAACACACATTCATGGACTGAAAGTTATATCTCATACCAGCATGTAAACGCAGGTATATCAGCGCTCCAGCACGTCATATGCAGGACTCTAGTCATGTTGCTTCACGCAGCAGACACCTAGCACCTCCAGCACCTTTGCGCTCCACCTCCAGTACGCAAGTCCAACTCGCCTCGGTTCTTCGGCCTCCAGTAATCAGTTAATCCACGCAGCACCCTCACACAACGCCTCCAACTTGCTCTGATACCACTTGTTGGAGATCAGATGCACAACAGATTAGACAAATTACTCAGCAAATAATTCAAACACATAAGACACAAAAATTTAACGTGGTTCACCCAACCAATCTGGGCTACGTCCAGACAACATAGGCATCGGCAATTTATTAATCAAACAGGAGATTACATAATTAAATCCTCACAAACTCTCACTCAATGGTTGCCTATTATATATCAAAGAGAATCTAATTGCCTCATAAATCCTCTCAACTCAAATTTAGGATGCATTAACTCCCTCCCAACAAACTGGAGCTAATCTAGGAACTAATTCCTATTGTTATCATTTACTGAGATTTTGCTTATCTTATGCAAAACAGAAAATCTCAACATTTTCAAGTATAATAATAAATAAGAAACAAAAATAACCAAAAATTTCAAATTATTTTAGTGATGAATAAATAACTAAATTCATTGGAGGGTTTTTTACGAGGTTATAGTTACATGTTTTTAACGCAGTGGGTTTTTTACAAATTTACTGAAAACGTGGACAATAGAGAAATCCTGTTTCCTATATTTTTAAGGCAGTGGGTTTTTTACAAATTTACTGAAAACGTGGACAATAGAGAAATCATGTTTCTTATCCATATTATTGCTTTTTCATTTTATCTATAGATTCCATTAGTATCATTATACTCAATGAGTTATATTATTAGCAATTGTCTCAAAAAGTACAAAGAGAGGCGGATAAAATTATTAAATTGGAATTGTTGAATTTTTCTAGACGAATTAATTGATTTGTGGAAAACCTTGTTTTCTTAGACTGGATCATTGTGCAATTACCTTTCTAAATGCTCTTTGTCGTTTGATAAAATAATCAAAATACAGTTTTCAAATTTCCATAAATTCCCTTTTGCACTGAATTTCAAATACAAAATCAAATTACAAAGTATATCGCTTTGCCGAAAAAATTGATAAGAATAAAATACAATAGAATCAATGCTATGTGTGCTAAATTTATAAGTTTACAACAAAGAAAATTTGGCTTCTTTTCTCAGATCTGAGTTGATTTGTGCCCTCACGATATCCAGCTGTCTGAAAAAATATAAAGATTTGCACATTACACTGTTTTCTTTAATTAGGTAAGGAATAGTTTTCTTTTCGTTTCAAATGACAGAGTGATGAAATTAAAAGACTTAGGTAACCCTTTGAATCAAAAACGATTGTATTTGTATTGGAATTGTGGTGCCACGACAACGGCAAATGAAGCATTGAAGAAGCAGGAGGCTCCATCCACAAACCCAAATTTCGCGTCATTCCCAAATCGATTCCAATAGAGACTCCAATGAACCGTCCAACCGAAGTGAATTGCCCCGCCCTATGCCTGGAATATCTTGCACCTGTTTATTATCCCCGCCGAGGTCATCCAATCTCTATTGCTGAAGGGCGCCCCTTGTAATAATTAATGCAGGTCCTCTGATGCTACGTTGAGCTAGGATAGCTTTGCCTATCACAATGATAGCAGCAAGGCAATTTGTGCTTATTACAACAGAATGCCGCGGGCTGGAGGCCGCAATCCATTGCAGGAGAACGGTGTGAAAAATGCCGTTTTGAGAGGGCATTGGCGCCTTAGATGCGTCCACAATACACTATGTACTTGATTTCGTCGTAGAATTCACACATTGTCGTCATTTTTACCTCTAAACCTCAAAGATTGCTCTAAAACCAGTAAATACCATCCGTATTCCAAGACTTCTAAGGGATTAAGAAATATAACTGTAAAATTATGCATACCAGAAAAACAGTCGTTCGGGCAGATTATAGCACCAATCTTTACCGAAATTGTGCCCAAACCAACCAAAAATGCACAAATTTCTGGCAAATTTGCACCGGATCTTGTTGAACCCACACAACTTTGGCGCTCCAGGACCGAATCGGCGGCAGGTATGGTCGAATTTGCCATTCGAAGTATTTTGAGGATTTCATGGAGGATTGAAATGAAAGAAAACATCCATGTGCAGGAGGCTACCGTCTTTCTTGCGACACTTTTCGGATATTTATTTTAATAACCTTCTTTTGACGCTTTTTAACCTGCAAAAGTGCACCAAGGACGGTGATGTGTGAAATGACCCGTCAATTATATTTACTTCATAAATAAAATGGTGAGATGTTAATAGGAGACATTATCTTCAGCATGGGTGTGATCACCCATGGATTTCAACCCATTAGAAAGCTCCACGTTATTAGCGAATTGAGGACAGAGCCCTGCGCTTTTCGATTAAGTGTTTTCCTGTCAGCAAATTCCACGCTAACCGCCTTGCTGTGTTGACATGATTCGTTCCACGTTAACCGCCTTGCTGTGTTGACATGATTCGTTTTCGCATAATAGGGCAGGTTCAATGCATAGCAGAAATCGCAGGTGAAAAGAAGGCAACTCAACAGATATTTGGAAAAAGCAGTCAAAGAGCAATGCAGGATAAAAGTGTTGAGGATTGTTGATGTATAGTAAAGCCTATCGCCCTAATAATGACCAGGTTGCATAAACATCATAAATACAAGGGCGTCACTTGCCCATAGATCTTGTGGGCTAGAAAGGAAAACATTATCATGTGCAGGTGGAATTTATCACTTATCTTGGGTAATTTGCTAAACAAGAAGTATGTTAAGTATGTTCTAATATATGTAAGATTTATGGGCTAGTAAATATGCATCATTTTATAATAAATATTAAAATATTTATTTTATTTTATATTTTAAATTTTAAAAAATATAAAATATGAAATTTATTATTATTATTATTATTATTATTGATAAAAATAATTAATATATTTTATATTTGACTATATGAAATAATATTATGTGTGTGAGGCAATAAAAATTTAATGAAATCTTTCTCTTATAAAAATTTATAGTGTTTTTTTAATTTTTAATAGGAAAGAGAGTTTCAATCTATTTTTTCTAACTAGTTGTCATATGGGTGAAAAAAATCCACAAGAAATAATGCTTAAATATCCATGAATTTAAGAGATTGTTAAAGCTAGAGTAAAAGATAAGATCAGAGTGCTAAAAACAAATTGTTGAGTAACTGTAAAATTATTTTAAAATTCTCATTGTTATAATTAATTGTAAAGAAATTGATTACTTAAAACGCTAGAATGAAATTAATCAATAAATATTACTGTTCTAATGCATTATTATTTTCCATATAAATAATTAATATGAATTGTAAACATATAGAGACATTTTTATCATTCCAGTTGAATAGTTAGTTCCCATTACTCTATACGGGGTATTATTATGCATTTGAAGCAAGAGAAGATTTGATAAAATCTCTCTTTTATGAATGGTTTTTAATTTGTGTTCTTGATTACCACTGAGAAAGAAATGGTCCATTAATTTTACCAAAAAAATGTCATATAAGTGAAAATATTATGAATGAAAAAAATTGTAAAGATATATAAATTGATTTCTTTTATGATATATCCTTAATAAGTGATTAAATAAAATTATGAAAATAAGAAAATATTGAAAAGGGAAAAAAAAAATTATAATGTTTAAGAGGAAATAACATTCGAAGTATTAAAAAAAAGACTTATCCTAATCATTTTGAGTATTTAGCTATGATGCTTTGTACGTGTTCCAATTGAAATAAGAATAAGAGTAAGCCCTTTCTGCACGAAGTAAAATAGTGTAAGTGAATTTGAATTTGCGGAATGTGTCATATAATCCTCTCTTGTGGGCTCTTAGTTCCGGAGCTCAGGCTGGTGGCACTTATTACTCTACATCTTTTTATAAGAGAATTTTAATGTTCAATAAGGAGAAATTTCAACAGAAGTATTTATCATCTTAAAGAATTGACTAGATCACTAGCAGCACATGGCCAGACCGGAGCTGTTAATCACCTCAAGAGCTTATTAAAGGTAATCAACTTTGTCCATTATTTTGAAAACACACTGAGATAGAAGATGTATGATTAGCAGTGAATACTTCTAGTAATAACCTCCTTCACATGAAATTCGCTGAGCTTTAATGAATTTCAATCTTAATTTCCTGTGCTCTTTTCGGGCTGGATGATCATATCCAAAAACCCAACCATTTTGAAAGCAAATAATCTCTAATAAAATTCAGTTTTTCTTCAATGAAAACTGTAAAACAACCAGAATATCACTACGATGATGTACCTTCAAAAGATTTCTATGAATGAATGCCAGTGCCACTATGAAGAAACAGAGTTAACGTCAGTCTCAGGATGCTCTGTAAATCCCAGAACTTATGAAGAATAGATTATTATCAGTTTCCAGGAGTTAGGATCCAGGTGCCCAGATCCATCGGAAGTAAGAGAAGACCGCCACATTTTAGACTGGCCAATTTCAAATTAGAGCCTTTATATCAGCAATACGCAATAACATGGAAAATGTAAAATTTTATAAGCTAGTTATCTACCAATTGGTTATTTTCCATCAAATTCTCCAGAAAAAATTGCAAAATTAATGTTCAGACTGTTATACTTCAATAAAATGCTTATTAATAAAATAATATTTCAAAACATTACAGCATTTTTTGTTTTAGAAATTTTCCCTCTACTTAATTTTGTATTTAAAAGATTGACAAAATTGTTACATCAATTTAAGTACTACTTGAAGTTTTTTCTAGGTACATTGCAGCTGAATTGTATGCTTCTTTATGCTTTACATAAAAGATTGCAACATTTTCTAGAAGAGTATTACAAGTTCTCTCTCTGAAAACCTATCATCTTAGCGAACTCAAGGCTTTAATTATGCAAAATGTATCCTCCTAAAAAGTTTTCCATAATGACATTACATCTGACACAATTTTCTCTTCACAGCTCTTCAATTTTTTTAGTTAGAAGTCACTTGGCTGCTGTTTTAATAGAGATGGCAATGCTCTGAACCTTTTTGATGGCCTTTTTTCTACATAATGATGAAGGCCAAAGATATGGGCAGGCATAAAGTCATGCCTGCCCATATTAAGATTTTAATTTTATTGTTTTATATTATTCACGGGAGTATGGTATAGTTAATATATGCATTGTTATGTTTGTGAGTTTTTTTTTTAGCAAAGAGAGGTGTGAGTGAAGAACGCAACAGCGCGTATGTGAAAAATACATAGCAGTGTAGATGTAATTTTCCTTTTGTAATGCACAGCAGTGCATAGAAGTTTTTTTGTTGTTGAAATGAAATAAGCAGCAGCGTGAATGAAAATATTTTTACACACGGTAGTGTAAACTTATCTGAATAGACAGAGTAATTTTTTTTGTGTGTGGAACTGAAATGTTCCTGTGTAATCCCTCTGATAGAGGAAGACCAATCTTTTGTAACAACAAACTTTTAATGAATACAAGTTTTTATGTGTCGCTGAAACTCTATTTTTAGAAAACAAATTTTAGTTTCCGTTGTGTAAAGAAACGGAGCATTATTCTCTGTTGTTTTGTTTGGAATCATCAGAAATTCCCGACATTGTCCAGAGCTAGTCCAGGCTCTTTGAAGGTTTCAAAGAAGCTGAAGGAAGGATTTCTTGCTGGAGAAGCTCAGCAGAGTGAAGACTCAGTAAAAAATCCAAAGTATTTCTCAAGTTAATTTTTGTGTTACTGTTTTTGACAGTCAGTGATTTTTAAATACACAGTCAAGTATTTGAAGCATAGTTTAGAGTGCAAGAATGGCCAGCAACAGCACTAGCATGGGTATCTGTAATACCCAGCTCCCACAATTTAATGGGAAAAACTATGACTATTAGGCAATAACCATGAAAGCCCTATTTGCCTCACAAGACTTATGGGAATTTGTTGATGATGGTTTTGAAGAACCAGTCGATGAAAATGAGTTTAATAATTTAACTCAAGAAGAGAAAGAACGGTTGAAGAGCTATAAGAAGAAGGATTCTAAAGCCTCCTCTTCTTATATCAAGCAGTGCATGAGAGTGTGTTTCCAAGGATAGCAGCAGCCAAGACATCCAAAGAAGCATGGCAAACTCTCAAAATAACCTATCAAGGCATGGAGAAAGTGAAGACATCAAAACTACAATTGCTGAGGAGAGATTTTGAGAATCTGTGCATGAAGGAGTTAGATAATATTGACTCATTCTTCACACAAGTAATTGGTCTGGTCACACATATGAGGTCTCATGGAGAGATTCTTGAATAAAGGAGGATTGTGTAGAAACTATTGAGAGTCCTACCCTCAAAGTTCGATGTGATTGTCACCACCATATAAGAGACAAAGGATCTCACAAACTTCTCAGTTGATGAACTACATGCATCACTGATAACACATGAGCAGAGATTTAGTAGAAATGAAAACTCATCTCTAGAGCATGCCTTTAAGACCCAGATGTCCTTTGGAAGAGGAAGAGGTCAAGGCAAAGGAAACAAGAGAGGAAGAGGCAGAAGCCAAAACAGAGGTGGAAGAAACAGTTCAGCAAATGCTCAAGGGAAAGACAACAATCCAAATCAGAACCAAGGCCAAGACAGCAGCCAACAAAGTGGACAACATCATGCTCAAGGACAAAGGTATGAAAAATCCAATGTCCAATGTTATTATTGTAAAAAATATGGGCATTATGCAAATGAATGTACGATGAAGCAACGTGATATGAGTAATAGAACTAGTGCAAATATCACTAGAGAAAATATCAGCCAAGATCATTTGTTGTTAGCTTGTAATATGGCTGAAACAAAGAGTGATGATATATGGTTTCTAGACTCCGATTGTAGTAACCATATGACAGGGAACATAGCCCTTTTTCTAAGTTAGATCAGAGTGTGAAGTCACTAGTCACACTCGGGACTGATAGTAAAGTTTATGTTATGAGAAAAGGAGAGGTAAATATCTTAACAAAGAAAGGTGAAAAGAAAACCATGGCAGATGTTTATTATGTTCCTGGAATGAAATGTAACCTCTTAAGTATTGAACAGCTTGTTCAAAAGGGTTACAATGTTTTCTTTGAGAATGATGTATGCACCATCATAGATAGAAAACCCAGAAAACTATGTATTGCTGAAGTAAAAATGACAAAGAACAGGATGTTCCCTCTCAGGATAAAAGTAGATTTAAAAGATGGAGTTGAAATTGCAGCAGTTACTCAAGAGGCTTACCAAAGCGAACCAAAAGATGAAAATTGGTTGTGGCACTTGAGATTTGGACATCTCAACTTTGGAGGTCATAACTTGTTGAGTAGAAAAGGAATGGTAAGAGGATTACCATTGATAGAGAAACCGGACAGCGTTTGTGAATGTTGAATCATGGGGAAACAACACAGAGAAAGTTTTCCATTTGGGAAAAGCATAAGGGCAAAAGCACCCTTAGAGATTATTCACTCAGATTTATGTGGAACGATGCAAACTCCATCATTTGCAGGCAACCTCTATATACTAACATTCATTGATGATTTCACTAGAAAAACTTGGGTTTATTTCCTGAAAAACAAAAGTGAAGTGTTTGAAAAATTTCGAAATTTCAAAGCACTTGTGGAATATCAAAGTGGGCTGCATATAAAAGTTCTAAGAACTGACAGAGGAGGTGAGTATATCTCCAAAAAATTTCTACGTTTTTGTAAAGAAAATGGAATTCATAAACAGTTTACCACAAGGTACACTCCATAGCAAAATGGTGTTGCTGAAAGGAAGAATAGGACAATCATGGATATGGCGAGGAGTATGTTAAAGGCAAAGCATTTGCCAAATGATTATTGGGCTGAAGCTATACATTGTGCATTGTATATTTTGAATAGGTGTCCTACAAAAGCAGTCATGAATAGAGTGCTAGAAGAAGCATGGAGTGGGAGAAAGCAAAGAGTCACCCATATGAAAGTTTTTGGATGTGTGGCTTATGCACACATTCCAGATCATCTAAGGAGGAAGTTGGACAGCAAAGAGGAGAAATGTATTTTCATTGGATACAGTGAGGAATTCAAAGCTTAAAGGTTGTATAACCCTTCCATCAAGAAGTTTTTTGTGAGTAAAGATGTTCAGTTCATTGAGGAGGAAGCTTGGGATGGAAGCATAGAGAAAACAGTGAATGTTAAAAAATCTTTGTCACATGATGAAGATGATGAGGAGATGGCTGAAATACATCCCCAAACAGCAGCGCCAACACAAGGGAAATAAGAGACACCCTTGAGGAGAAATGAAAGTGCTTCTCCAAGCACACCACAAGGAGGAAATTCAAGTGCTTCTTCAAGCACTTATACACCAAATGAAAGAGGTAAGAAGTTCAGAAATTTAAGTGAAATTTATGAACAAGAGGCAACAAATGAAGGTTTGAATTCTTTGTTTGCTCTATATTGTCATGTTGATCATCTTATTCATTTCGAAAAAGCAATTAAGGATAGGAAATGGATATAACCCATGAATGGGAGAAAGGAATTGAAATCATTTGAAGATCTTTTTATAAGGGAAAGATATGGAATTAAACCTTCCATAAGAGCATAAAAGAAAAGGTTGTAGGATAGCTTCGAGATGCAAAGATTGGAAATCTTGTCTGAGGTAGAGAGAAAGAGGATATTACACGATGATCAGAATACTTTTGTAGCTGCTATGACATCTGAAGGAACATCTAGGGAACTGAGAGCAAATGACCCACTGATTTTCCCAGAAAGCACAAGTGCAGATCATGTCCCAATGGATATAGCCAGGTGCAAAGACAGTACTCTTATTCTCCAGAACAGTAACCAAGCATAGTTTTGTGGCTCGGGATTGATTATAGTGCCTGAGCACATCAGTAAGAGCGATGAAAGGAAAGTTTATATGAATAGGCAGAAAAGCTTTGAATTTTTTAGGAAATGTCTGGGTATGACCGACAACCCAGCAGTTGAAATTAAAGGGGAGTGTTGAAATGATAATTTCAACTGTAGCAAAAAAACAACAACAACAAACTGTTTTTCTTTTCTTTTGCGATGCGATCAGATTGCATATCGCATCCATGTATGCTGTCTGTCGGTTCCCTTGAATTTTTCCCTTGCGACGTTGCAATGCGATCTAATCGCAAATCGCAAGTCGCAATTCAAACTCATATTGTTAATGCTATGTCTTGAGATTTCTGCTGATTGCGATGTTGCGATGCGATCAATCACAAATCACAAATCGCAACCATATGACAGTGTTCCATTTTTTTTCTCTTCCGCAGATTGCAATCCTGCGATGTGATCCAAATCGCAAATCGCACATTTCACCATCTTCAAATCGATCTCAGTCGTCCGATTGAAATCAATGGTTGATGTACAGTCCTGCAGCAAATGAATTTGACGTGAAGTGAAAGTTACATTTTGACCGCCATTTTTGTCAGTAAAACAATAAATGTAATTTACTGTGGGTTGGTAAATGTTGGTAAGATTTTAATTTTATTGTCTTTTATTATTCACGGGAGTATGGTATAGTTAATATATGCATTGTTATGTTTGTGAGTTTTTTTTTTAGCAGAGAGAGGTGTGAGTGAAGAACACAACAACGCGTATGTGAAAAATACATAGCTGTGTAAATGTAATTTTCCTTTTGTAATGCACAGTAGTGCAAAGAAGTTTTTTTTGTTGTTGAAATGAAATAAGCAGCAGCGTGAATGAAAATATTTCTACACATGGCAGTATAAACTTATCTGGATAGACAGAGTAATTTTTTTTGTGTGTGGAACTGGAGCGTTCCTGTGTAATCCCTCTGATAGTGGAAGAGCAATCTTTTGTAATAGCAGCCTTTTAATGAATATAAGTTTTTATGTGTGTCGCTGAAACTCTGTTATCAGAAAACAAATTTTAGTTTCCACTATGTAAAGAAACAGAGCATTATTCTCTGTTGTTTTGTTTGGAATCATCAGAAATTCCCAACACTGTTGGCAAGGCCATGGCAGAGTGGATTTTCTAATAGTGGAAGTTCATCTATGGCTGGGAAGCCATTGTGTTTAATATTCATCAAAATCTAGACAATGTTTCCTACTTTCTCAATTCCAGACAAGGTTACCAAAGGACCTCTAACAACATCACCAGCAGTTAGGTTCCTCATATATGGTTCAGGATGCCTTTCCATGAATGGAAGCCCCTTCAAGTGCACAATCTTGTCATACACACTGCTGTTGAAGGAATCGGCTATTGTCTTCGATATTAGTAGGACCAACATAATAAAAGGGAGTAATGAAAGGTGATTTGTTAGCTCCCCTCTTACTAGAAACGGAACGGAAGTCTTTGTTTTTGAAAAAAAACTTAGAAAAAAACAAAACAGCACGGAAAATCGCGTTTTGTACGATAGTTTTCGTTTTTTAATGTACAAAATTGGTTTTTCGAAAAACTGTTCGTTTCTTGAAAAGGTTTTAGGGAAAACGTTAATCTGCTTCATTTCATTTGCAATAGGCACTAATGGAACAAGTTTGTTGCAAATAGTTTGGGCGTTCTCCATGTGACAACACGTTGTAATAGTGCTTAATAGATCCTTAACAACGTTGACTATTTAGAGATGTTCTTTGTTATTCATTTGCAATAGGCACTAATGGAACAAGTTTGTTGCAAATAGTTTGGGCGTTCTCCATGTGACAACACGTTGTAATAGTGCTTAATAGATCCTTAACAACGTTGACTATTTAGAGATGTTCTTTGTTAAAGTTATGTTATTTTTTTAATCACAGTCATTGATGTGTAGCAAGGTATTGTTAAGTTTTTTCAATTGTTTTTTTTTATTTTTTTTGCTTTTATTTAAAAGTAGATTTAGATTTAATGATTGTATTTAACATTTAAAAATGTGTA
>APFE030322136.1:8113-31240 GCA_000404065.3 Pinus taeda
AATAAATAAAAACAGAAACATATATATTCCAAAGAAAAATAATCAGCAAATAAAACGGGGTCAACAATAAAATATGGGGCTCAGGCCCATTAAACAAGTAACAAAAATCTACTAAAGGAGTTAAGAACGAATAAAGTGATAAAATACATAAAAACATGAAGGATCAAGAAAATAAACTCTAATGAAGAATAAATCAACAAAAAACTAGGAGGACAAGACAGGGACCCAACTTCTACTAATATTCCAACCATCATCTCTATTCAAATTATTGGGACTTTTTTTCAATTCCTAGGGCCTCCCTCAATTTTTGATGATGAAAATGTCTAACCTTAGCAACGACTTGGGCCTCCTCAATGCAGATGTGATGCTTTGATTTATCTGCATGCTCCGCCAAAGTAGAGGAGCAGGTCCTGTCATGCTTGATATCAACAGCATGCTCATGAATCATTTGATTAATCGAGCAACTAATCTCACCAATGTACGGAATCCCACAAGAGCATGGGATAACATAAACACCCTTCATATTCTTGGGGTCCATTCGGCCTTTTACAGATCTAAGGGAGCTCTGTATGGTATTTAAAGGACGAAAGGTTGAAGCCACGTTATGCTTCCTTAGGATCCTTGCAATCTTGTCAGTGGTCCCTTGGATAAAAGGAAGATGAACACCAGAAAATCGATCCTTGTTATCTTTCTTAGTACTAGGACCTTTTCAGCCGTGAGGAAAGCCTTAGTGCATTGGTGTCTACTATACCCATTATTAAAGAAAACACTTAGGAGATGTTCTTTCTCTTCCTTGACATGTTTCTCATCAGAAACTCTTAAAGCTCTAGTTGCTAAGTTTTTTAGAACATCAAGCTTTTGAGCTGGGAAATAATGAGAATTAGCATGAAGATATTGTTCCGTATGAGTTTCCTTACGATATACCTGATGAGAGAAAGAGCCATTATCATTCCTTGAGAGGAGGACGTCATGGAAGGGAAGACTACCATTACATTCAAAGTCCATGGTGAACTTTATAGAACTAGATTGATTGTTAAGATGGAGGAAAAATAGTTCCAACTTTTCTTTACCATGGGACCAGATGACAAAAGTGTCATCCACAAACCTCTTTAAATATTTAATGAGATAATATCATTATTTAAATATTTTTCAAAAACTAGCCATTTAACATAGTCGTTACTTAATAATATTTGTTTTTAATATATTAATATTAATATTATAATTTAAACAAAATTGTTCAAATATAGTCGTTACCTGAAATTATGTCTCTACATTGCTCTCTATTTAAGTCTTCGCCATGGTCTGCCTCTTTCATCTGTCCTAATATGAACACACTGTTGGGTTCAAACGTGTTGGCCAAAAAAAATCTCTCATGTGATTTCTACGAAAGACTTTGTTTAAAATTATTTAATTTTTTATTTTTTTATTAAGAATTTTATTAAATTGTCAAATATTTTAAATTAATTTTAAATTGCTCTTTTAATTATTTTAAATTTTTGTATTTTATTTTTTCAATTTTAATTATTTTAATTTTTGTATTTTAATTATTAAAAAAAATTGATGTTTTTTTTGCTAATTTTTATTTGTTTCTTTAAATTATGTGTTTTTAAAATTATTTCCCCTTTTTTATTTATTTATTGATATTTTTAAGTTTTTTTTTTTGTTTTTTTTTACTTTTTGTTTAATTTTTTTTTACATGTTATTTTTGTTTTTTTTTACATTTTTAGGGTTGTTTTTTAATATTTGATTTTTTTTTTCATTTTTTTATATTTAATTTTATGTTTTTATTACCAACATGAAAATCACCAACATTTAAAAAAATATCCACACTTAATAGATTAGAAAATTTAAAGTGTTAAAAATAAGCCCACTTGATACATAACAAAAAAAAAAAAATTAAAGTGTCAAAAATAAGCCCTAAAAAAATGTTTTGATGATGCATCAACACTTTTCAAAATTAGCATGAAAATCACTAACATTTTAAAAACAATGTTTATACTTGATATATAAGAAAATTTAAAGTACCAAAAATATGCTCCCAAAAAAAGTTGTACTCTGAATCACCATTTTTCAAAATTGGGTGATTTTTTGCTACGTCAAAAGAACAGGTACTAGGTAATTTTCTCATTTGATTAGTAACTATGTTAACCAGGGGAGGTATATGTATGTTCATATTGTTGTGTTATGTTATGATCAAACGGTGATCAAAAGTGGGGGTATGAGGTGGTAAAAAAGTGAGCTTCAACCAAGGGAGACTAAGGACTATGCCAGGTAATTGACACAAAAATATGGGTGAGGATACTTTCCTAAAAACATATTTGAACACTTTCCAAAAGAATTTAAAACTGGTTTTGGATGTACAAACATGGAGATAGGTGCCCCAAGAAATGGTGGTCTATGTGATGATGCAAGTGGGTTCTTTTGCAGAGGGTGGGGGCCCCATTGGTTGGTATTGATGTGAGTTGAATGAAATCGATGTGATAACACATATGGTCTACTGCAATATGGATGAATGGTAGGCCAAGTGCAGAATGTGATGGTGCATTTGTTATGATCCAAAAAAGAATAGTGGCCTGAGAGTGGGGTGGTAAGCAAGTAGCGAGGAACAAAGAAATGAGGTTAATCTTTAAGTCATGTGGATGAACTGGCTCTTGAAATTGAGAAAGTGACCATGGATAGCAATAATGTCAAGGGAACCATAAAACTGGGGTAATCCATGTGGGTGAAGCTATATTGACAAATGTGTACATTTACCATGTGTAGTTGGAAGGTGGGGGTAAACGTGGTTGAGATGGTGGACCTTATGGTTTATTTCAGAGAAATGATGTGAGGATATGCATAGTTTCTAAAAAAACCTATCACACTGAGTCAAGAATGATATCTTAAATGTCGATTGAAATAGGGGGAATGAGTTTACTATGAAGTATTTAATAACTTATGACTTCATAAGCCAATAACCCAAGTGAAAACACCTTTTTCATAAAAAAATATGCAAATTGGAATGTACTAAAATGGATGTATCAAAAACACAAGAAGGCGCACCTGAAGGGTTCTCTCAAACTTGAAATGGACTCGAAAAATGAGAACTTTTGGTGAATTGAATGGAGGATACCATGATGTAGATGAAGGTGCCCTAATCTCAATGCCTATGATAGTTTTGCTAAAGGATCTTGTGGTCTCTCGTATGGGGGTTGTCTAGGAAATCCTCTCTACGGACAGAGATGATCCCTCTAGCCTAATTAGTGGGATTAGCAACCTACGTGATAATCTATTGGACACTTTCCTAAGTTACAATTGAAATAAGAAATGAAGAATATGGCCTACCTCATTCTGATGCTATCATGTCGTCCTTTATTGAAGACCTTGAATCACTTGCGTCATAGGCTCGTTACTACTGCTCACAGCATTTATACACTTGCACAAGAGATCAAGACACAATAAGGCATGCAAACACAAATAACATATTCAAAATTAACCTACTTAATAGATCAAGGAGTGTTAAGACAAATTATACATAAACATACACATTTGTGGAAAATGAACTAGCAGTTGTATATTAATAGAATAGAGGAGGAAGCATACAACCAAGCCTTGATGTCAATAGGCTCTCCTTGAATGAATGTCCAAGTCCAAGCTAAGTTCTCCAAATACTCCTTCTCCAAGCCAAATGAGTAGCATATAGGCACAATCTTAGCATAAGGGTGCAAATAAACAAAGACCAACCATTTGGGAATGGGAGAGAATGAATATATACGTAGGGAAAGGGAGTTAGGATCTCTCCAAAGATAGGAGAAGGCCCTCATCTCAAGGAGGTAGCTCATAGGGATAAGACCAAAAGGCCAAGTTGGGAGAACTAAACCTCATATACACCAAACAACCTCCAACTCGTCACTTTGGAAGCTTCTAGATCATGAAGCTTCTCATCCTCTTTTGGAAAATTGCCTTTTAGGGATCATCACGAGTATACAAGCAAATAGAGTGATGGCATCGCAGGTCTAGTATAGTGCAACAAGTGACAATTGCGATTTCCAGTATCATAAGAGCGATGATTCTAGAATTAGGGTTTTAAATCCATTTCCTTTAGGGGAAGCTCAAGGAATTTTCCAATCAGTGTTTTACAGATGATCTGAGTTGCCTATCTGAATGAGTACATTGCATGATGCTCATGTTTTGAGAACTTTGGGGTATGTCACAGGGAAGTGCAGGAAATGCGAAAAAATATTGTGTGGCAGATGCCCTCTAAAGCATGAAGGCAAAACAGAGAGTGATGGCTGAGATGATTTGCGATCTTTTGCAAGGACAAGAACAAAAACTGACAGGAGACCTACAAATAAAGGACACATATTCATATACATGTCTGATATCAAAACATGAATCCACAGTATGGATGCAGCCATTCGAAGAGAAAGGACTATGTGAAAATATCCTTGGTATGAGTGCAACCATCCAATATACAAGGATCATTTGTAAATCTAAGATCCAAGGCATGGACATAGCAATTTGGTATAGAAGGATCATCATCATAAATATAAAGTCCCATGGTATGGTCACACCCATCCATATAGAATAAAAATGTGTACAATTATGAACAATGCATAACTCCACGCATCCTGAGTCATATCAGATAAGACTCGGGGTCTTGCGCTCCATCCCAACCTGATCAAAGTATGAATTCTAACATGTGAATGAATTTGTCAAAGTCAAACATGCTAGAAAACCACCTGATTACCAGCCAATGGTGTGGACTATTAATAGGCACGAGAGAAACCACCAGTAATGACGATGGTTCTCAAGGTATGACAATACAATCCATGAATGAAAAAATCAAGCTGATGTCGAACACTTGTGGAATCACCCGATTGAAGGTCACTAGTGAAAACCTGTATCAGATGCAAAGAACTTTCCATTAACGCATGCAAGCTCTAAGGTACTAAAAGGGAGTCTCTAAGTCATCTTACTAGATAATGAGTTGAAGTCGACAGGAAATGACCCTTCGAAGGAGAGTCATAATGATTCCCTCATCATCGACATGAAATAAGGAATGAAGTGGAATGAAATGAATAAGATCCATGATTGTAACAAAGGGTCAGACAATGTATAGGTAATACACTACAGATAAGACTTCTCTTGAACATATTGGCGACACGACTCCAGAGTGTGGTAGCATTAGGCTCAACATAGGACCAAGGGTCATAAAGACAAACTGGAATAGTTAAATGAGAGGTAAAATAGATCACCCATACCTAGAAATAAAAGTGATTGGACGAGGATATCCCAAACCCGACACGAGATGAAGAGTGTCATGTTCAAGAGCAACATGCTGCCTATACAAAGGATGTCTCATTTTCATTTTTCCCCACTATTTCTAGCGAGTACACCAATTATTTTTATCACAAGCTTGAAGGGGATAGAATATTATTTTCATGTAAGTTCATTCTTCGAATGATACCATCCTAGTAAGTTTTACGAGCCCTAAGACTGAGATGGATCCATCCTAGTACTAGGATGTATCTTTTCACATATTCCTTTATATCTGGTACTGAAAGGGATTCTCTAAGTCATCTTCTTGGATAAAGAGATGAAGTCGATAGGAAATGACTTGTCAAAGGAGGGTCATATTGATTCCCTCATCATCGACACAAAACAAGGAATAAAGTGGAATGAAATTAATAAGATCTAAGACTGTAAAAAAGGGTTAGACAATGTATAGGTAATAGACTGTAGATAGGACTTTTCTTGAACATATTGGTGACATTATTTTGTAGTCTGGCATTAGACTCAACATAGGACCAAGGGTCATAACAATGAAGTGGAATAGTCAGATGAGAGGCAAAATGGATCACCCAAACCTGACACGAGATACAAAAGAGTGTCATGTTCATGAGTAACGTGCCACCTATACAAAGGATATCTCATTTTCATTTTTCCCCACTATTTCTAGCGAGTACCTAGATTAGTTTTTATCACAAGCTTGAAGGGGATAACAAATGCTTTTCATGTAAATTCATTCTTCGAATGAATCCATCTTAGTAAGGTTTACGAGCCCTAACAAGGATAAACTCAATCTCATCATGGTGACGAGACTTTCATCGTAAAATTTTAACGAGTCTGACGGAAGAATAACTCGGTATCTTTTTCATATTTAAAGAGTTTGAAAAAAAGATGAAAAAGAAAACTCCATCATGTCCCTTTTCGTAATTTGTCCCTCAAAATCGAAAAGGTAGGAAACAATATTCGAGAGAACCTCAAGAAAACTCCGTAATGTCCCCTTTTATAATTTTTCCCTCGAACCCAAAAAGGTAGAAAACAATATTTGAGAGAACCTTTTTCATAAATAGTCATTCTCAGCCTGAAAAAGGAGTAAATGTATACTGAGGCGGAATCAATTCATTTAATTTAACAAGTTCAAAAAGACAAGTACTTGGAGATCTTTTCATTTTTAGAGAGTGAGAAAAGAGCTTAAAGATGACTCCTCCTAGAGGAACGAGTGGTATAAAAGGATAACAACTGGTTCCGGTGATGATGGAACTACTCAAAACAAGTAAACATCAAGAGGTTGGATAATAAGACCACTCATTGCAAATCTTCCCTAGGCAAAGGTAAAACATCTAAGTGAAATCATATGATTGAACAAAGAGATGGTGACGATCGAATGAAAATACCAAGGCTCATCTAGAAAAACAAGTTGATAAAAAGGCAATCACGATATGTAAAGTGGGAATGGTTTCATTTTTACACAAGCTTGAAACATGGGAAACTATGCTTGAGTATTCTTGAAGATGGTCTCATTTTTTCACAAGCTTGAAACATGGGAATAAACTATGCTTGGATTTGGTTTCATTTTTACACAAGCTTGAAATATAGATAAACTATGCTTGAGATAAGTTTGCATGCCCCCAGCATAATGACTTAATTCAAGGTACAGGTCCCCGAAACTTCATTTCATTCACCTAAGTAGACAATTGGTTACTAACAGGTGGATGGAATGAAGGTTCACTTATGAGATCAAGTGAAATATTCGACTGGGATTTTACGAGATCTGATAAAAGACTCGAATTGGAAGGGGAGTTGTTTCATTTTTTAAGGATCTTGACACAAGAAAAGAACCATGCTCATGACACCTTGTTTTATTTTTTAACGAGCTTGAAATATGTAAAAGAACCATGCTCATGGAGACCTATTTCATTTTTTAATGGGGTTGGCATAGTAAAAGAAATATCCTCGTGGTCCTTTGTTTCATTTTTTTAAGGAGTATGACCCAAGACAAGGAAATTTTCTCCATGTACCTTGCTTCATTTATTAACAATATTGACACAGGGCATGCAACTCTACTCCAAACCCTTTATCACAATACAAAATAGGCCATGGCTTCGAAGAGGTTATCATCAGATGGGAGAAGAACACTCTAGAAGGAATACATGTCCAGGGATCTAAATGAAAACTTGGGCTCCAATGCCCCCATTACATGGTGTGCTACATCACCTACTAGTTCATCACTAGATGTGGTCATGGAATAGGTGGCCATGTATTTAACCTGTGGCAGGGGTGATACTACTTGAATATGAGAACCATTTAAGGATGATGGTTGATTGGGAGTTTCTTTAGGACCAATGAATGTAATTTGATCAATGATCACAATGCTTCCTTCATGTGGGAAACACATCACTCAAAAGAGGGAAGAAACAAGAGCTCCCATGACGTAAACATAGTCATGGCCAAGGAGTAGATTAAAATCTAAAGGGCCTTGGGCAACCATGATGTATATATAGACAATCTTTCCTCCCAAATTAATAGGTAACTTAGGAAGGATCCATAACGGTTGATTGGTTTCTCCGTTAAAAGCTAACAGATTCTGGGTGACGGGGACAAGTTAAGGAGAACCTAAAATCTTGCCAAGCAGTTGAGGATAGGATGCTAACAAATGCGCCCTCATCTATGATTGTGCTAGGTACGTCCATATGGTAAGCCTGTACTGTTATCTGGAAAGGCACATAAGACAAAATATGATATCCTTCTAGCAACTCCAATCAAAAGAAGTGACTAAACTACTTGGAAGAGTTGACGTAGGAATGTGAGAGCTGCCCTCTTACTCTATGGGAACAAGAGAAATGCTCTCATGCACCTCGGGAATGGGAGTATTTCCCTCCATTTCATTAAAAACTAAAGAAACCAAAAGAACCTGAGTGATATGAGGTTCACTCTCTACCGTAAAGGTATGGCTAACTGAATATGGGGCCAATTCTACCATTTTCTCAACCAATGTTAGGTCGAGAATGGACTCATGAGACTCACTTTCAAAGAGAGTGGGGTTGATCAAAGATGACTTTTAATCAATCATTGGATCAACTAGTGAAGGATGAGGGGAAATCTTTTGATACCCAGTTGGAAGACGAGGTTGAGAAGTTGTAAGGTTTCCAACTCTTTGGAAGCTTCATCCATAAGAGGACAAAGGTGAATAGGATGATTACCTTCACACAACTTATAGGGGAATTTGACTTTCCCCTTTTTCCCATGGACCTTATTATCACTAGTTGAAGGTTTATCACTAGCATGATCACCAGAGGTTGATGATAAAGGTCGATGTGAACCTATGGACCACACTCCTAAGACTTTAGGAATACTAGGAAAATTCTGAAGAAAGTGATCACCCTTACATAACACGCCAGGGAATTTTACTTTCTAGGGCTGGTTGGAGGATTTTTCTTCATTAGTTGCATCGGTAACAATAGTTGTTTGGCTTCCCCCTTACTTATTTTTCTTCTTCTTCATCATCCTCTTCTTCTTCTTCTTAGCTTCCTAGTTACTAGAACTAGACTTTTCCCAGAAGAAGAGGAAGAATGGGGTGAAGAAATAGGCAAAGAAGGCAAGGGGTCAACTTTAGGATCAACATAAGGTTGATGTTGTTCAAGTGGAGGAGAACTCGGTTGAAAAGCAGTTTGGACACTCGGAATCACCAAGGTCAGAAATAACCAAACTGAAAGACCAATGGTTAATCCAAGAAGGTACAATGTTACCATATAGGGAGCACCAACATTTCTAAAAGAAGGAAAAAGAATAGTATTTCCATCAGGGGGGTTCCTTGGTTGGTAAACTCAGGAAATGTTTCCATTGGTGTCAACCTAAGATCTATTAAGGAGTATTTCCATAGGAAGGATGTTGTTCTACATCAATTAATTGATTTTATAACTTTAAGAACAATAAATCAAAAAGGGGTAATATAGGAAAGATGGTTTACCAAGTATCTATGAACCACAATATACACCTTAGCCGAAACCAAGGACTTGACATACAATGGCCAATCTCCCCAAATGTTATGTTCGGCGTATCATGTTTACAAGGCAACAGACGTGGTTACTTGTGGCTAAAGGATAGAAACCTAATGGGGTCTCCCAATATATACTCAATGGTACGGGGAGAACAAGATTGTGTTAGAATTGTCTAATGCAGAACCGCTCGATGAGAGAACGGGGGCTTCACCAAGGAAGAAATACCACACCACATGCATTCATATTGGGGGATTTATATTGAGGAAAAAATGACATAATATATTGGGGGATATATATGGGATAAAGAGTTTTTATATTGGTAGGTATAAAAAATGGAGCTCAAAGTTAATGAAAAAATATGAAGGGGCATAAAAATGTTAATGAAAAAATGGATACCTATAATGTCTAGTGAAAGTAGGGTTTTTTTAAATTGGGATGGCATATTGGGTTTGTAATGGTAGTGGGTTAAATAATGTGATTCTTAGATATACTTTCCAATACATAGTCAAATTAAGGGTATTGTTTAATATGCCATGAACGCACATGATATGTCAAAGGTTTATTGAGTGAAGCCCCAATGGATGAGAGTGTACCTATATATTTATCATACTGAAGTGCCTGTGATATACCCGAAAGCACTAGAAAACCTTCTATATACTTCCATACTGGGATGGATTTCACCACCGGGACACATTGCAGGAAGCTAACGATAGTTGTTATGTTTAAAGACGTCGTAACACATCTCTAGCCTAGACCTCTAGATATTTGCATTAAGTTCCAAATTCTCCTTAGTTTAATTGAGGTAAATTTTAAGTTTATCTTCAATTAAGTTTTCATTTTGAGGCTCAAAATGATGTCACCTGAATCCCTAAGATGCAGCTATATGAGAAAATGAAAACTCTCTGTTTCTATGAAAGCTAGACTAATCAAGGGAAGAAATTTCAATCAATAATGCATCAAACAAAATGCATCATGCAAAATTTGTTCCAGTAACTTTCACTTTTGTCTTCCAAATGCAATGCCAAAAGTAAAAAATATTTTCACTTTTCACTATCCTAAATGCAACTTTTTGAAATAAAAATGATTTTCACTTCACTAAGATTCACTTATATGAATTATGCTTTTCTTTTCATTTTGAATGATTTGATACACCTAATACAGTTTTTAGCTTCCAATCACTGAAAAATGTGATCTATTTTCAATGATGAATCTCAAAAAATAACTTTTCAATGCAACTAATTTAATGCATTTTCACGAAAAGTAAATTTCAAAAGACAAGCTAAAACAAATGAAAAACAATGTTTTCAATGATTTCCACAGAAAACAACACTCAATCAATCAAGAAAACAAACATCTCAATGACACCAACAAGAAGCAAGTGATGACCAATTGACTAGAAACCCTAGAACTCAATCAGATTTCACTTCAAAGCTAATGAGACATTTTGCAAATTAATAAAGACAATCAATCAAAAACTGACAAATCCAAGCATATAGGATAGGAAAAGACCTTAGGGGCCAAGACGCACTGGATTCTAAGGAAGAAACCTTAAAATTTATCACATCCAAGGATCATCGCTACTTTATATACCCAAACCCATGATGATTGGGTTATCATCACTACTTTGCATAGCCAAACTTGCGATGGTCGGGGTCATCAGCACTACTGTGAATAGAAAAAGTAGTGAAGATTTCAGCGTAACCAAACAATGCAGAGTTTTTTTTACATCGCGAATGTATAGGTAAAAACTTGTGATGCCATCGTGACTGTTAGAGCTAAACTCGTGATGAGCGAGGAATATGGGAAACCAAAAATATTCCAAGAAACAATCTAGAATTAACACTCTAAGGCAATTATCAGCGATGGTATAAACCCATACTGATGCAGACAAGCTGGGAAATCGACTATTGGTCTAACTAGTCATAGGATCTTATTGAAGAAATGGATGGAAGGGTTACAGCTTCCCCAGTGGAGTCACCATTTTTTTGTCTAGGCAATCCTCTCTGCAGACAGAGACGATCCCTCTAGCCCAATGAGTGGGATTAGCAACCTACATGACAATATACTGGACACTTTCCTAAGTTACTATTGAAATAAGAGACGAAGAAGATGGCCTACCTCATTATGATGTTATCATGTTGTCCTTTGTTGAAGACCTTGAATCACTTGCATCATGGGCTCGTTCCTACTACTCACATTATTTATAAACCTACACAAGAGATCAAGACACAAGAAGGCATGAAAATACAAATAGCATATTCAAAAGTAACCTACTTAACAAATCAAGGAGCGTTAAGACAAATGATACATAAACATACACATTTGTGGAAAATGAACCAGTAATTTAATATTAATAGAATAAAGGAGGAAACATACAACCAAGCCTTGATGTCAATAGAATCTCCTTGGATGAATTTCCAAGTCCAAGCTAAGCTCTCCAAGCACTCCTTCTCCAAGCCAAATGAGTAGCATATAGACATAATCTTAGCATAAGGGTGCAAATAGAAAAAGGCCAACCATTTGGGAATGGGAGAGGATGAATATATAGGCAGGGAAAAGGAGTTAGGATCTCTTCAAAGATAGGAGAAGGCCCTCATCTCAAGCAGGTAGCTCATAGGGATAAGACCAAAAGTCCAAGTTGGGAGAACTCGACCTCATCTACACCGAACAACCTCCAACTCATCGCTCTGGAAGCTTCTAGATCACGAAGCTTCTCATCATATTTTGGAAAATTGCATTTTAGGGATCATCACATTATACAAGAAAATGGATAAATGGAATTGGGGGTCTAATATAGTGCAACAAGCGACCATCGCGATTTCTAGTATCATAAAAGTGATGATTTTATAATTAAGGTTTTAGAGCCATTTCCTTCATGGAAAGCTCAAGGCATTTTCCAATCATTGTTTTAGGGAGGATCTGAGATGGATATATGAATGAGTACACTACATGATGGTCATGTTTTGGGAACTTCAGGGTATGTCACAAGGAAGTGCGGGAGGTGTGACAAAATACTATGTAACAATGGGCCTCTGAAAAATGGTATAAGCGTTGTGGGGCCCACTTTTCCACATCACTTGTACTTACTAATGTGGACCTTAGTGTGGAGCCCATCAAACATTTCTTGTTGTTGCAGTCAGCCAGAGTACCCAAGTTGCGAGTGATGAGAGTCAAGTTAGTCATCATGAAACCCACTTCGTTAATTCAGTAGTATGGGTAGGTTTGAGAAGAACTTTGCAAGAATAAGAGCTTTATTTCCCTTTAGAGAAACAAATTGTAAATTGAATTCTTGAAAAATGAATGCCCATCGAGCATGCTTATGGTTCATCATACAGTGTGTAAGAAAGTGTCGCATGGGCTTAATACTTGCAATTATGGTTGTTTTCCTCAATATTATTTAATGTCGAAGATTCTTTATAGAGTGTACGAGTGCTAAGGTTGTTTTTTATGTTTTCTCATACTTCAAAGCAGGCCTAAAGAGGTTCTTGTTGATGTAATAGATGACATGTTCCTTATTATCATTTCCCTCTTAGACTAATACTCCAATGATGACTACTTCTAACGATAAGAGAGAGGGTATAGTCCTTAGTATGTTTAGGTGGGTTAATTAGTGGTGCCTATGAAAATGTTGTTGGCATTATGACACAGGTTTGGCACAGGTTTGGCTCGATGACATAAGTGTTGTCCTTGATGGAAACTCACTCAAGTAGCAGATCACAAGTTCAGGCTCTCAAAATAGTAGAAGATGACAGATCCGCAGGTTCCTGATTCACAAAGCTGCGGTCATTGGCGGATTCCGCAGGTGCACCATTCAAAAGGTGTGGACATGTTCGTAGGTGTACCAAACAAAAAGTGCGGATGTAAAGTAGACTCACTTTCATGCAGAGAAAAACACACGCACATGGGAAATCTTATGGTTGGTCCATGGTATTTAGTCCGTCATTGTTGATCCTATGGTTTTGGTCTGTGGTTTTTGCATCTAAAGTATTGAACCCAGGTTTTGGGTCCCTAGTATTGTATCTCTATGATTTTGGACCATGGTTTGAGAAAGGCCTAGACTATAAAAAGGAAAGGAGATCATTTGGCTTAACATAGATGGGTTGAATATCTTAAGAAGAGAAAGATCTGAAATTCTGGTGACCGGTTGGTGAGTTATAGCTAGACCTGAATCAACGAGAAACCTAAGCATTACAAGACGAATCTACTGATGGGTCGAGATCTCTTTGGTGCATGATCAGATCTGTAAAACTGATAGTCTGGGGTATAATTGAAGTCTGATAAATTATCTATACCCAGAGATCTGCAGGCTAGACACAGCGCAGGTGCGGAGGTCCGCAAGTTCGACACAGTGCAGGTGCGGTGGTCCGCAAGCTAGATACAGTGCAGGTGCGGAGGTCCGCAGGTTCAAGAATAGTGCAGGTGCGGAGACCCACAAGATCGACACAACAAAGGTGCGGATATCCGCAGGTTTCTATTGGTGAAGTTGCGGACTTTTCTTGAAATATGTTTTAGCTGCTTTTGTCTATTACTGCAGTGTTCAAAGTTCTAAATTGGTGCCTGATTGCTGTGTGCTGAGAAATTATTGATTCAATATTTGTACAAGGAAGTTGGTTGATTGCAGATCTATTTGATGTTTGATTGATATTCATGGATCCAATTTGAAAATTTATGAAATGTGGTCCCTGGAAGAAAAGAGAAGGTTGTAGCCTTCTGCAGGTTGAAGCCTACGTGCTAGTATAAGACTGCACCAGTACAGAATCATTGCAAAAAGAAGTTTCTAATTGGAAGAAGATAGAGACATATTGCAGCAGGTGGTTTTCACCCACATTGGGTTTCCACCTTATATCTTGTGTTCTTTGGTGTGACTGTCTGCACTATTTTTCCTATTCCTGTTTATTCTTATATGGTTCTGACACACAGATTAATGATCAACATATAAAGAATAAATTAAATTATAAGTGTGAAAGGTATACACAAGTTTCATTAGTCAGATCTGCAAATAGTTGTATAAATTGAAAAATAATTTGATAATATTGATTCAACCCCCCCCCCCCCCTCCTCAGTAGTATTTCAACAATTGGTATCAGAGCAGGTCCTTCAGGAAAAGCTTGATCGCTTGAAGGAAGATCTATCATCATGAGCTACTACGAAAAGGAAGCATCTATCAGGCCACCGATTTTTTATGGGAGCAACTTCGTCTATTGGAAGGTAAGAACCACTGCCTATCTTGAATCTCTTGGTACATAAGTTTGGGATATTGTAGAAACAGGATACAAACTTCCATCAGCAACTCCTATAGATGCAACTGGTAAGAAGCAATATGAAACAAATGCAAAAGCTGTCAATACTCTATTAGGAAGTCTATCTCAATCAGAATTCGTCAAGGTTATGCAGCTCAAAAGCACAAAAGAAATATGGGACAAGATCGTTCTGAGCTATGAAGGAGATGAACAGGTAAAACGAGAAAAATTACAAACTCTTAGAATTCAATATGAAAGTCTCAAAATGCATAATGATGAAAGTGTGGCTAGCTATTTCCTACGTATAGATGAGATCATAAATTGTATGAAAAACTTGGGTGAAGAAATAAAAGACGTTGTTTTGGTTGAAAAGGTTCTAAGATCTTTGTCTCCCAAGTTTGATTCAAAAGTTTCTACCATAGAAGAAAAGCAGAATCTACAGAACCTTACCATGTCACAGTTGCACAGAATTCTAACTGCTTACGACATAAGAAAAGGAGGACCATCATACAGGAGAGAAGATGCATTCAAGGCTTCAGGAAAAGGAGATTACTATGAGTCAGGACATATGTCAGAAGAAGAGGAAGAATCAAATTTTGTCAAGAACCTTCAACGGGGAACTGGTAGATTCAGAGGTAAGTTGCCTTTCAAATGCTTTTCTTGTGGAAGAGTCGGTCATTATGCTGCAAAATGTCCTCATAAAGATAAACTAGACAAAAGTAAGGACCCTGTTAGATGGAACAGAAAATAGAATAAGAAGAGCTATTGCACGCATGAAGATAGTGATGGATTGTCAAACAGTGATGAATATGAACAAGGTAATAATGATAGACTTTTGATGGCTTTTGAAGATGATGATTTCTTGGATGCTATAAATGAAGAAGGTCTTTATGAACAAATTTCTAAACTTAAAGTTTGTTTAGAGGAAAAGAATATGATCATGGGTACTCTAACATTCCAACTTGCTGAAAAAGATAAACACAATGAAGGGTTAGAATGTGAAATTGTCGGACTTAGAAAAGAAATTGAGAAAACAAAAGCCCTTAATCTCAGATTTGCTAAAGGGTCTGAAACTCTAGATGAGATTATCAAAGTGCAACGTTCTCCTCTAATCAAGACTGGTCTTGGATATTCCGAAGAAGCATCTCAAGCTCAGAAGCAAGCGCAAAAGCCATCCACCTCCAAAAGTTATCTTGATGCAGCAAGGAGAAGTGAACAAGTTGACAATCGATAGAAAAAGTATAATGTAGATCACCAGGGAAATCAGGGACAATTTTCTTCAAGAATGATCAAAGATTATCAAGTAAATCGGGAGAAATCCACGTCAAGGATGAACAGAAGCCTCAACCGACCATAGGTAAATTCTCAATTTGGCTCAAGAATGGATAGAAACTACAATCATATGGTTGGTAGATTTGATAATCGCAGGAATTTCTTCAATGGCCAATGTTTCTCTTGTCATAACTTTGGTCATAAAGCTGCTCAATGTGTTGCCTATAAGACCATCATGACTAGGGAAGCTCAAAAACAAAGGAGTATGACAGGAATCATGAAAAGAACCTACAATAACTTCTCTTCTCTTGAAAATGAAATAGAATGTTCTATTTGTAACAACTTCGGTCATGAAGACTCTGAATGCAGAAGCAGGTTTCGGCAGGAGCAAGCTTAATTTAGTTCCAAAACATGGAAAAAGAAAGAAATGCAACTGAAAAGATGTGGGATAGCCTTATATGCGGAAGGATAGGAAAATCAATGGTACATCGACAGTGGATGCTTGAAACATATGATAGGTAATAAAGAAAAACTTCAATCATATAGTGCCTTAGAAAAGGAAAAGGAGGCTTCATTTGGAAATGACACCCCTACATTCATAAAAGGTAAAGGCTCTGTTCGTTTGAAAGAAAAGGTCAAGGCTAGAAATGTTATGTATGTTGATGGCTTAAAACATAATCTATTGAGTGTCAGTGAGATGTGTGATCAAGGAACTGAGGTAATATTTCAATCAAATGGATGTATTGTTCGTGAGCTTGATATAGGACAAATAGTGATCAGAGGTATAAGAAATCCAAATAACTTATACGTACTCAAGGGAGAACAAAAACAATGTTATTTAAGCAAGAATGATGAAAACTGGCTATGGCACAGAAGACTGGGGCATCTTAGCTTCTCTCAGATTAGGAAAGCATGCAAATATCAGGCAGTTCATGATCTTCCTGACATTAGAATTCTAGATAATACAATATGCAAATCATGCCAATTTGGTAAGAAAACCAAAACTAATTTCCTTGAGAAGGAAGGATCAGCTAGCAGACCACTTGAACTTGTTCACACTAATATATGTGGTCCAGCTAGGAAGAGGTCACCTCAAGGAGAGGAGTATTTTATATTGTTCATTGACGAATTTTCAAGGATGTGTTGGATAGGACTCATGAAGTATAAAGATGAAGCTTTTGAAAAGTTCAAGTTATTCAAAGCTTTGGTTGAAAATGAATCAAGTCGCAGAATCAAATGCCTCAGATCTGATCGAGGAGGGGAATTTACCTCAGATGAATTTTTCGATTTTTGTGAAGAACATGGAATAATAAGGGAATTTTCTATTGCAAGGACTCCTCAAAAAAATGGAGTAGTGGAAAGGATGAACAGAACGGTTCAACAAATGGCTCGTGCTATTCTTGATGAGTTTGGAACTCCCGTAACCTTCTGGGGTGAAGCTACTTTTGCCGCTGTTACTATTCTCAACAAGACAAACATCTGGGTAAACAGCACTCAGACTCCTCATGAAATTTGGTACAGTAAGACTCCCATGGTAAAATACTTCAAAGTTTTTGGAAGCAAATGCTACATTAAAAGGACTGATGAAAATCTTGGCAAGTTTGAACCTAGAGCAGATGAAGGCATTTTACTTGGCTACTCTCCCCACAGCAAAGCTTACAAATGTTGCAATAAAAGACTTGGTAAAATTATTGAAAGCATTGATGTAGTGGTTGATGAAGAAGGAAACACTCCTAGGCAAGTAAAATCTGAAGATTTCGAAGATGGCGAAGACTATTCGTCAACATCAAATTAGATTCATGACAAATAAGAAACCCATGAGGCAGCAGAAGAACAGATAAGGATAGAAGAAAAGACTCCATACAGATACATTCATAAGAATCATCCAGAATCTCAAATTCTGGGGAAGAAAGAGGCAGGTGTACAAAGAAGAAGAACCATTTCAGAAGCTTCAAGCTATCTAGCATTTCTCTCCTCCGCTGAACCACAAAATGTAAGAGAGGCTTGCAAAGATGAATGCTGGGTCAAGGCCATGGAGGAAGAACTCGAGCAGATTGAAAAAAATAACACTTGGGAGTTGGTTCCTAGACCAAAAGATAAGAATGTCATAGGGACAAAATGGATTTTCAAAAATAAGCTGAATGAAAATGGGGATGTGGTTAGAAACAAGGCAAGACTTGTTTGTAAAGGATATGCGCAACAAGAAGGCATAGACTTTGAAGAAATGTTTGCTCCAGTTGCTAGACTTGAGGCTATAAGAATGTTCCTTTCTCTCTCTAGCTTTCAGAAGTTCAAAGTATTTCAGATGGATGTGAAATCTACCTTTCTGAATGGAGACTTAAATGAAGAAGTATACATTGAACAACCAGATAGGTTTATTCTTGGAAATGATCCAAAACTTGTATGCAAACTCAAAAAGGCTCTCTATGGCCTTAAACAGGCTCCAAGGGCATGGTATTATCGGTTGGATAAGTTCCTTCATCAACAAGGTTTTATAAAAGGATCAACTGATAGCAATCTATATATAAACGTTGACAACGATAAATTGTTGATACTTGTTGTGTATGTTGATGATATCATCTTTGGTAGCAATGAAGAAGACATGAGTCAAAAATTTTCCTTTGTGATGCAGAAAGAGTTTGAAATGTCCATGCTTGGTGAGCTCACATATTTTCTAGGTTTACAAGTACAGCAAAACAAAGATGGAATTTTTCTATTTCAAACCAAATATCTCAAGCAGATCTTGAAGAAATATGGGATGGAGGATTCGAAACCAGTATGTACCCCTATGGTGACAGGATGTAGCCTCAGCGCAAATGATGAATCAGCAAAAATACATAAACCAACTTATAGATCAATGATTGGTAGTTTTCTCTATCTAACAAGTACCCAACCAGACATTATGCATGCAGTGGGAATAGTTGGAAGGTTTTAGGAAAATCCAAAGGAAACTCATCTTCAGGCAGTTAAGAGAATTTTCAAGTATCCTCAAGGAACTCAAAACTATGGCTTATGGTATCCTAGAGGTACAGATCTCACACTTCATGCATACATAGATGTGGATTGGGCAAGAAGTGTGGTTGACAGGAAAAGCACTAGTGGTGGTACATTCTTCATGGGTCCTAGATTAGTATCCTGGTTCAGCAAGAAACAAAGCTCTATTGTGTTATCTACAGCTGAAGCAGAATATGTAGCTGCGGCATCTTGTTGCACACAACTCCTTTGGATGATGCAAACATTGCAAGATCTTCAAATCACTTGTACGCCACCTATCTCCATTTTTTGTGATAATACAAGTGCAATCAGTATTTCAAATAATCTTTTCATGCATTCAAAGACTAAGCACATACCGATCAAGTATCATTTTCTCCGAGAACAAGTGCTTGAACAAAAGGTCAAATTGGAGTATGTTCCCTCTAAGGAACAAATTGTTGATATTCTCACCAAACCACTGCCCAGGGAAACCTTTGAATACCTCATACAAAAGATGGGGGTAGTTGATGCATCATCTTACTATTGAATCTTGTCTATTTCAAAGATTGTTGTACACGAGTTTCATATGTGGTATCCGCGTACATACGCTGGTTTATGTGGGTACAGTTGACTTGAAGAAGAGCAAGGATGAGAAGAGTCCGATATGGGTATGTCAGAGACCATCTGGCACAGGTTCAGGGGGAGCATATATTCTTCTAATAATGCATTGTTGGCATTATCGTAGAAGATCTTGGCTCAATTCTCCAGTTGGTTTGATGTCAGGAGGAGCAAGTGCAGAAGGAGAACATAGATACTGATCTATGATTGACAATTGTTGTTGATATTATGTCAAGGTCATGTAACGACCTGTCTTGGTTGCCCCACTATGCTTGGCATGGGTAATGTAATGTGCATATTATATCATGTATCCCCTCTTGGTTGGGAGTCGTATGTATGAAGTATTTGGTGATAGGAAGGTTAGTTATGATGTATTAAGACAGATTTCTTTTGTAGAACATCTTCTTGCAGATCTTGCCTATATGTCAGGGGGAGCTTGGACGGCACAGCAGAGCATAGGTTTTAGCATGTTCTCAGGGGGAGCATAACCCTTTTCCCTTGATGTCAAAGGGGGAGGAAAGATCTTGAGTGACCTTGGGTTGCCATCAAGTCCAAAGAGGGAGATTGTTGGCATTATGAAATAGGTTTGGCACAGGTTTGGCTCGATGACCTAAGTGTTGTCCTTGATGGAAACTCACTCAAGCATCAGATCACAAGTTTAGGCTCTAAAAATAGTAGAAGATGATAGGTCTACAGGTTCCTGATTCAGAAATTTGTGGTCATCGGCGGATTCTGCAGGTGCGTCGTTCAAAATGTGTGGACATGTTCACAAGTGTACCGAACAAAAAGTGCGGACGTAAAGTACACGCACTTTCATGCAAAGAAAAACGCGTGCACGTGGGAAATATTTTGGTTGGTCCATGGTATTTAGTCCGTCATTATTGATCCTATGGTTTTGGTCCGTGGTTTTTTCATCTAAAGTATTGAACCCAGGTTTTGGGTCCCTAGTATTGGATCTCTATGGTTTTAGACCATGGTTTGAGAAAGCACTATTTTGACTACATCCCATAAATGCAGCTGGCCTGCTCTTGTACATAGTTTGATTGTATAAAGACTCTGTATCTATTGTATATATTGTTATGTTTGAAGCATAGAGAATGGGGTCATTTCAAGAGACATCTGCAGATAACAAGAAGAATTGAAAGACACTTTGTATTTCAGTACCTCAGTCTACATTTTGAGGAATCTATGGTGACAGAACTCCAAAGTTTCAGAGCATTAGCCAAAGGGCCTAGGCACACTGACCTGCTGTTCTTGGTCTTTCCAGGAGAAAAACCATCCCCATGTGGAGCCATTGTTGGATACCTATACCAATAGGTTTCATATTTCATGATTGGCAAAATAAGTGCCAAATATGATCCATTCTTTGCTGTCACAAAGGTTCCATATTTACAAGAAAAGAAGGTGTATATAGGCCTGCATTTTCACAAAAGTTTATGGATGACCCAACAGTCTAATCTGGATCATGCCATATTTTCAATTGATGTTGTAGAATAGAGAAAGAAATCTATCCAAACTGTTTAATCTTGGCAGATCAGTAGCCAGGTAGAGAAACTAAGGTGCCCAACTGTTTAATCTGGGGCCTTGGAAGGAATAAGGGTATTTCTAAGATAGGAAATGAAAGCAAAAAAGCCAATGGAAAAGAAAAGGGCACACAAAGGGTTTGCAAGTCCAAGTGCACCCTCTAAGAAGGAATAAAAAATGTTAGGAGAACTAGTTGGGTAGGTAGATGGGGTTGCAGAAATGGTGTCTCTTTCAAGACCAAAGTTGCTGAAACATCTAACAAGAAAAGCAACACACTGGAGCATGACTAACTCCCTTGTTTTCATTTGTACATCACTCATTACTAACACCCTTTCCCAAGCTGTACTGAGCACAGAAGTTTATATCTTTGTCATATTCTTATGGCCTTAAAAGCCATATTTCTTGTGCAAAAATCTTTTCATTTTGATCTACTCTTGATTCCAAGTTATTTTCAAAGAAAACTTGGATATACTGGTCCTCATCCATATGTTCCCTCCGCATTAATGACTAACTCTACTATTTTAGCTCCCTATACTTCACTATCCCTACTATTATAAACACCATGGTGTATAAACCCCACAATGTATAAATATCCCCTCCTTGGCACTATAGCTATAATGTTCACTCCCTGGGAATTGAATTAACACCTGGTTAAGGTCAAGAACCCATGTTCCACCTTTTTCTCCGTCTCAGTCCATTTTCCTACCCAATTGCTCTATTTTTGCCTAAAAGAAAACCTTGAAGAGCACTCTTTAATCCCTTAAAACCATCCAAGGGCGGAAACATTATGAAAATGTATTTATTTTGCCTTATCCCAAGGTCGGGAGCCAGTTTTCGGTTTTTGATGTATAAATTCCATCGGACCCCTCTTTTCTATAGTTCTACCTTCATAAAATTTTGCACACAAATATTGCACAAACTCCGCAATTTGCACCATTTTCTAATGTTAGCCGACCAAAGTATATTATGCAAATGAAACTATAAAAACCATTGAAAATCATTCGTTTCATGGAGGGTCCCGCCGTTGCATTTTCCGAGAAATATGATTGTTTAAAGCCCGCCCACTCACTGTTACAGCCCGTGCAACTAATCCGCCCGATGACCGTCCGATGGTGGCCTTCCCAGATCTACGGTTGGCATCGATTTCGGGAAAACCCGACGTATGATAGTTAACAGAAGCTGAAGTTATCCGCCGTGCAGCTCCGTCACCCGACAGCCGTCAGATCGCGCGCCTGCGGATCAACGGCTCACATCCATATCGGAGGACCCGCGACATCTGACAGATACCTTCCGATATCTGTTAGACGCTTGCGTCACGCGGGGACAGATGTCGCGTCCGAGTTCCATCGGAGCCCCCTCTGACAGATTCCTTGCCGTGCCGGAGGGGGCCCGATATGGTGACACCTGTCCTGCCCACGTCCCCGTCCTGCTGTCGCGCACGTCATCACCACGTCTGCCCACCTCGTCCCTCATTCGCCCACCTGGCCGCCACCTCATCACCCCCGTGGACCTGTCTTTGGCCGCCACGTCACCCGATGACGTCCTGCTGACGTCATCCAACCCGGTCCCCCATGCTGACGTCATCCAAAAAGCGCGCCAATAAAGAAAAAAAGGCCATATTTTCGCCGTTTTTTCGCGATTTTGTCATTTTTCTGGGAAAAGCACTGCTCCGCTGTCTACATGCATTTCACGACGATCGTTCTACCAGCCAGCCCACGACCATTTTCAAAGAGTCCAGAGCGCTAACCCAGCTGCTGCTTCATCCCAAGCCATTGTTTACACAGGTATTTCATACTTCGTCTTCTCTCGAGCTGGTTTTTTCATGATTTCTGGTAAAATCCACCATAAACAGGCATTAGAGTGAAATGTGACCGGTTAACTAACTATATCCTACCTTTGTCAAACCGTTTAAGATTGAATTGCTGGTAGAAACCTTCTTTAGCCTCAAACACTGTCAAAAACCCTACCTTGTTCGCGCAATCGTGAACTCACTGTATTATTCCCAAAATTTTGCAAGGAGGTCTGCTACTCTGCATAAAAACCTGCTCAGGAAGCTCAGCACCATTATATTTGACTATGTACCAACACTATTACCTTCGGTCCCTCTCGATTCCAGTGTATCAGTTAGCAGACCCGGCATTTCAAGAAATACTTGGATTAGACATGGAAACCCCTGCAGTCCTTAATGTCACTCCTTTGAATGCTCCTCAGAGAGAGCTAGATTGGCAAGATTT
>APFE030322141.1:0-55733 GCA_000404065.3 Pinus taeda
CCCAGACTCAATATGTACCCCAAGGTCAACCTCAGTATCAGTATGTACCCCAAGGTCAACCTCAGTATCAATATGCACCCCAAAATCAACCTCAATATCAATATGTACCTCAAGGTCAACCCCGATATCAATATGTGCCTCAGGGCTATCAACCCCAAGATCAGTACCCATCTCAAGGTTACCAACCACCTTCTGGTCCATCATATTATCAACCCTACCCTCAACTCGGTTATAGTCCTCAATATCCTCAAGGTCCATACCCCGGAACGAATTTGGTGTGGGATCCATCTCAATCCCAACAGGTTTTGCAATCGAATGTGCAACCATCATCTCAACCTGGACAACCCTTGGTCGCTGGTCCATCTCAGCAACCCGTCCAGTCTACTGCCCAAACTTCTGCACCTTCTGTAGTTTCTCAGTCTAGGCCTAGTACACCTCGTACTCCACCTCAAATGTCTGCTGCAACTACTGCAACATCTAGTCCATCTACCCCACCTTCGTCTGGAGTATCGACAGCTCTGGTGTCTACTCTTCCTGCATCTACCCCTCAGACCTCTTTATCTCAGTCTGGATCTACCGTCCAGACTTCGGTTCAGATGCCTGTAGGAAGTACGGTTGTCACTTCTCAACCTTAGTTTAATCAACCTCCGTACCAAGGACAGTATCAATACGGTCCTACTGCGCAGCAACCAACTTATTAGTATCAACCATACCCTGGGTATACATATCAACAACCTCAGAAACCCCAGTATGGTCCGGTTAATCCTGGTTTTCCAGGAGGTCAAAATATCCCGAATGCAATTCCCATTCCTAGTTATCCTGGATATCCTCTTCCTGGGGCTAGTTTGTATACCCCAAGTTTCAGGGACCCTAATCATCAGTTACCATCCATTGCAACTTTGTACTTACCTGACTTGATGCGCCTTACAAATGATCCAATCAACTATCTTTGGTATTGGCCGCCAATCCCACATAAGTTGCCCAGTGATATTCCGAAATTCGAAGGTAAATCAGGAGAGGACCCGTCGAACCATGTGATGACTTATCATCTCTGGTGCGCATCCAACTCCATTTCCGATGATTCTATTCGTTTGCATCTGTTTCAACGCACTCTAATTGGTCTTGCGGCTAAATGGTATATCGAATTACCGTGAGCCACTTTTTATTATTTTAGTCAGTTAGCTACCTCGTTTTTAACTCATTTTCAGTTTCTAGTCAGATATGACAATGGCATGGAGCTATTAACTTTGTTAAAGTAGTCGACGTCCACTTACATCTCTGATCATATCCATGAATGGAGACGTCGATGGCGTTTAGTGAAGGTTTATCTCCCGGATCAGATCTTAGCTGAGTGGTTTGTAAAATCCTTATTGCCCAAGATCACTGAAGATGTAGCTAAGGCCGGCGTAGTTACTGAAGAGCAAGTCATTGCTCAAGCGCAGTACCTTGACTTGGTTTACACTCAGTCGGGTACATTACACGAGAAGATTCCAAACCTACCTAATCAAAATCAAATTGTTGCAGCTCCTTTAGGGTCTCATGCCGCTGATGGTATGATTGGCACGGTAAATACTAAAAGTAAGAATAAATCTTCTAAGAATTCTTCTCCTATAATAACCTTGCCAGATTCCCCGACAGAAGAATCTTCCGTGGAACTTTCCGCCGATATTCACGTTGTAGAATCTTCTACAACTAAACCAAAATTCGGCGGTAAGAAGAAAGGGAAGAAGAAGAATAAAGAGAAAAATTCTAAAGAGAAACCCGAAAAAGCGGAACCCACTGATGGAAAACGCAAACCTCATTATCCGTGTCTCATTTGCGATGAAGACCATTATACGAGAGACTGCCCTCATTGGGCGGAAGTTGCAAAGATCGTCAAAGGTTCCCAAACTCCTGTTGTCTTGGAAGATCCTTTTCCAGCTCAAGATAGTAAGATGATAGGTTCATCCTCCAGTGCCAATGAAGAACCCATCTTGATGATGTCTCACGTAAGGATTGCGACTCGATCGCAAGATTATGGCAGTAAAAGTCCTGTTGATGGAAAAGAAGCAGAATCTTCTCATTCCAATCCATGAACCTCAGCTCCCGGTTCCGATCCGCTACAGATCGAGAAACCTAACCCGGACTTAGTAATCAAACTGCCCAAAAAGGTGTACTTCGAAAGTCTGCTTTCAATCCACATGCGAGAGCGGCTCAGAATTACAACATTGTTGAGGATTTAGCTGTTTCACCTTCAGCAATGTCGGCTTTGGAAGTGCTGCAGTCATGTCCAGCATAGCGCAAATTACTTTTGTCGACTATAGGAGTTGTTGACACTCAGGACCCGAACCTAATAATCTTCGATCTAGAAAATAGTGCACCACGTCTCCCCCATCAAATGGCTGTCTAGATTCCAGTGAGTAAAAAACAGACCTGTTCATAGGACTGTGATTGATGAGGGAGCTTCCACGTGCATTATGTCGATACAATGTTGGAGATCGCTTGGTTCTCCTTCACTAAATCAATCCCTAACAATTCTTAAGGCCTTCGATGGCCGTGGGTTTCATCCGTTCGACATTTTACAGGATCTACCTATAGGGGTTGAAGGAAAAACCGTTAATCTAGATGTGGAGGTGGTTGATGCCCCTCTAGATTACAACTTTCTCTTGGGTCGTAGTTGGTCTTACGATATGACAGCTGTTGTCTCATCGGTCTTTCGGCTTATTAAGTTTCCTCATAATGGAAAGATCGTAACTATAGACCAATTGTCATACTTTTCATCCGACCCAGCCTCTGCTGAAAGTATTCAGCACGTTGGAAAAGCGATGATCCCTTACTGGGATGTTGGTGTAGGGTTAGTTAAAGATTCCGGTTTACTGGGCACTTTTCCTTTCCCTCCTATCAACGCATCGTCGTCTACTGCAACAATTCATATGATTTCATCAGGAACCATCGTTAACGATGATCCTTGGATCATTCCTTCTGACACTGAGTTAAATTCATTTGGTACTCTTATGCCTTTGAGTCCGTATGAATTTGCATATCAAGCTGTGCAGTTGTTTTCCAACCCAATATCAACCCAAATCGACTTAATGAACGAAGTCCATGAAGACTCATTTTCAACATCAACCTCGGAACTAGAAATGTTTTCCGAATTTGTTCAATCAGATGAGCAAATTTGTGAAATCCTATGTGTCGATCAGTTACCATGGGAAGATGTACATCACAGGTCTTCGTTTTTACTCGAGAGCGATCGTCTTGAAAATGATTTTTCATCAATCTTTACAACTGAATATGTTAAGGACGCTCAGAATCCAATGAAACATCCTGACTCTGAGTTAAATTTGGGAAATATTTCTAAAACTGTTCCCCTTGACATTTCAGTTAAGCCTGGAATTACTGAAAACGTTCATATAGGTCCCTCTTGTACGGACGATGAAATCAAAACATACAAGGCCCTATTTCAAGAATTCCACGATGTGTTTGCCTGGTCCTATGAGGAAATGCTAGGAATCGATCCAGCAATCGTAATTCATGAAATTAAAACCTACCCGGACACTAAACCCGTTCGGCAACGTTTACGTTAGATTCACCCGAGAAAAGCTGCGGCGATTAAAGCCGAAGTTGAAAAACTGTTGAAAGCAGGTTTCATTTATCCAATCCCATTAACGGATTGGGTATCGAATATTGTTCCTGTGAACAAAAAGCAAGGAACAATAAGAATCTGTATCGACTATAGGGATATTAATCGAGCATGTCCAAAAGGCAATTACCCTGCGCCCTATATCGATCAAATTATTGATGATTGTGCCGGCAGTGAAATTTTCTCCTTTATGGATGGTTTTTTAGGCTACAATGAAATCAATATTATCCCTTCCAATCAACCAAAAACGGCATTCATTTGTCCATGGGGAACATTTTCTTATTGCAAATTACCTTTCGGCCCTAAGAATGCCGACGCAACTTTTCAAAGAGCTATGTCTTACGCTTTTCATGATATAAAACACATTGTGCAACCTTATCTCGATGACTTGCCTGCTCATTCCTTACATAGAGCTGATCACCTTATCCATTTATGAGCAATCTTCATGAGGTGTAGGCATTATTGGATTCAGTTGAATCCCCACAAGTGCGTGTTTTGCATTGAAACAGGTCGATTACTGGGATTTGTAGTTTCAAAAGCCGGCATTCGTGTCGATCCTTCGAAGGTTGAAGCTATCATCAAATTGCCTCCTCCTTCGAGTCTTCACCAATGTTGGATACCTATACCAATAGGTTTCATATTTCATGATTGGCAAATATAAGTGCCAAATATGCTCCATTTTTGCTGCCACAAAGGTTCCATATTTGCAAGAAAAGAGAAAGTGTATATAGGCCTGCAGATTCACAAAAGTTTATGGATGACCCAACAGTCTAATCTGGATCATGCTATGTTTTCAATTTATGTTGTAGAATAGAGAAAGAAATCTGTCCAAACTGTTTAATCTTGGCAGATCAGTAGCTAGGTAGAGAAACTAAGGTTCCCAACTGTTTAATCTGGGGCCTTGGAAGCAATAAGGGTAGTATTAGATAGGAAATGAAAGCAAAAATCCAATGTAAAAGAAAAAGGCATACAAAGGGTTTGCAAGTCCAAGTGCACCCTCCAAGAAGGAATAAAAAATGTTAGGTGAAATAGTTAGGTAGGTAGATGGGGTTGCAGAAGTGATGTTTCTTTCAAAGACCAAAGGTGCTAGCAATGTCCAAATAAACAATATAGTGGAGCATGACTAACTTCCTTTTCCATTTGTATATTACTCATTACTAACACCCCTTCATAAATTGGTTCATAAGAGAAACTTAAAGCTTTATGATGATGCTTATGGCCTTTAAAAGCCACATTTCTTGTGCAAAAGTCTTTTCATTTTCATCTACTCTTGACTCCAAGTTATTTTCAAGAAAACTTGGTTGTACTAGCCCTCATCCTTATGTTTCCTTGATATTAACAGCTAACTCTACTATTTAGCTCCCTATACTCCATTGTCCCTACTATTATAACACCATGGTGTATAAATCCCACATTGTATAAATATTCCCCCTTGGCACTATAGCCATAATATTTACTCCCTGGGAATTGAATTAACATCTGGTTAAGGTCAAGAACCCATGTTCCACCTTTTTCTCCATCTCAACCCATTTTCCCTACCCAACTGCTTCATTTTTGCCTAAAGGAACCCTTGAAGAAAACCTTTTAATCCCCTAAACCATCAAAGGGCGGAAACATTATGAAAATATACCTATCCCGCCTTATCATAAGGTCGGGAGCCAGTCTTTGTCCTTTTTGCATAAATTCATCGAAACCCTTTCTCCTATAGTTTTGCCTCTGTATATATTGTACATAAAAATTTGCATAAAATTCCGCATGTTTCACCGTTTCCTAATCATGGTGGGTCGAATTTAATTTTTGTAAACAAAACTGTGAAAAAAACCTTTGAAAATCATTTATCAAAGGGAGGGTCTCGCCGCTCGAGCCTGCCAATAAATATATTTTTAAAACCCGCCCACTCACCGCTATAGCCCGTGCAACTAATCCTCCCGATGACCATCCAATTGTGGCTCTCCCAGATCTACGGCTTGCAGCAGTTTCAGGGAAGCCCGACGTCTGACAGTTAACAAAGACAGGTTTTATCGCCCGTGCAAGTTTATCACCCGACAGCCGTCAGATCGCGCACCCGCAGATCAACGGCTCATATCTATTTCGGAAGCCCCCCGACGTCCGACAGATACCTTCCAATATCTGTCAGACGCTTGCGTCACATGGGGACAGATGTTGCAGCCAAACTCCGTCGGAGCCCCCTCTGACAGATTCCTTGCCGTGCAGGAGGGGGCCCGATATGGCGACACCTGTCCTTCCCACGTCCTCGTCCTGCTGTTGCACACGTCCTTGCCACGTCTGCCCACCTCGTCCCTCATTCGCCCACCTGGCTGCCACCTCATCGTCCCCGTGGACCGGTCTTAGGCCGCCAAGTCACCCGATGACATCCTACTGACGTCATCCAACCCGGACCCACATGCTGACGTCATGCTCACGTTATACAAAAAAGGCACCAATAAGACAAAAAGGCCATATTTTGATGGTTTTTCCTGTTTTTCGCTATTTTTCTGTGAAAGCGACCTCTGTGCTATCTGCATGCAAACCACGACGAGCACTCTACCAGCCAGCCTCCGGCCATCCACTGAAGCTCAGAGCGCCAACCTAACCGCTACTTCGCCCCAAGCTACTGGTTAAGCAGGTATTTACCACTTCATCTCCCCGTAAGCTGGTTTTTTCGTGATTTCTTGTAAAATCCACCTTAACCAGGCATAAAATTGAAATTTGACCGGGAAACCAACTATATTCTACCTCTCCTGAACAATTTAAGGTTGAATTACTGTGGCAGAACCCTCCTTTTAACTTCAATTACTGTCAAAACCCTGCCCTGTTCGCGCAATCGTGAATTCACTAGATTTCTCCCAAACTGTCAAAAGAGGTCTGTTGAACTGCATAAAAGCCTTCTTAGAATGCTCGGCACTGTTCTGTTCTATTGTATAGCAACCTTGCTGTTTCCCGTCCCTCTCAAATTCCGCCCGTCAGTTAAACACACTCAACATCTTAAGAAATATTTCAAGCAGACATGGATGCTCCTGCAGGATCAGCAACCCTCAATGTTACTCCCTTGAATGCTCCTCAGAGAGAGCTGGACTGGAAAGATTTCACAGACCTAGATTACCAGATCTCAGAAGACACCCCATCCAAATGCACATTCCACATTCATCTGCTAAATGAACTCAGGGCTAGGCACAGAGATGGAACAGATATCCTAGGCATTTGGGAGTCCTCCCTCCCAGTCTTCAACATGCCCCAGGTCAAACAGTTCCCTGACCTCATCCACTTGTTATGACCCTATACAGAGGGCTGTGCTCAAACCACAAGGGGTAGTTGTATTTTACACCACCCCTCAGGCCATCAAGGATATGGTCCAATTCAAAGCCCAAAGGAAACTGGTTCCTCTATCCCTGCTGGACCTAATCAATCAAGGGGCTAAGATACTCACAGAGGCAGAGATCCTGAAATTGAATCAACTGTTTATTAAGAAATCTGATACAGTGCTGCACCCTCCCATTTTTGATGGCTACTTAAATCAACTAGGCCTGGACCTGGCCTACATGATAAGCTCAGTACTGGGGTATAAATCAATGGAGTTCATAGATGAAACTGTGCTAGTCATGATGACAATGTTCACCCCTGGTAAGGCCCCCATCTGCTATGACTATGCCACATATATCTCTGACAAGATACATGAGCAATTTCTACACTTATCTAGAGAGAGGGTGTTCAAATACACCTCATATATTTATCATCTTATTCTGTATCACCAACATGAGAAGTTCTCTTTTGAAATCAAGAGAACTGATGCAGCAGGAAACCCAAGATCAGTGGTATACTAGAGCTTAGTCTTTCATATCCTTGCATATTCACCCTATACATATTGTGAGTTCATAGATTTATTCATTCATCCAGCCCTATCTCTGCTCATGACAGAGTCTCCTCCAAGACTCTCTGATGAAATGCAGAAGATTCTGCAACTGTCCACTGCCTACAGCATAGGAGATTGGTATTTTTACCAGCATCACACTGTGATTAGGATATATGGGTGTGAGCTGCGGCCATACAAGCTGCCCAGATTTGTGCCCATGAGGCTCTTTGCCTTGGAATATTTCAGACAATTCGACAATGCCGATCAGATCCACTTTGCAGGAAAAGGCAAGAAGGTACAACTCAAAGTTAGAAACCAGCTTGGTCATTTTATTCTAAACAAAAGAGAAGGATGGAAAGAAGCAGATAGGATCTTGGGAGGCCTTGGCCTAAAACAAAGCTTCCCTTGGAAGCCCTATGACCCCAACGGCTTTATATCCTTGAGAAGACTGAGATAAAAACTCTCTAGCTATGAGCATGAGAGCATGTTCCACATCCTGAGACATGCCAACCAACCAAAGTGGAGGAAAAACACCTTAGTAGAGCCTGCATCTCAAGAAGAGCTAGTTGAGAGGGCTAGAAGACATTTATTGAAAATGGCTGACTTGGAATGTCCTTCTCAGGTGCCTGCTCTACCAAATCCTCACACAACAACACCTCCTTCCTCCTCTGAAACACAACAAGAGGCAGCACAGACTTCAGATCAGGGACAGAGCAAGGGAAAAGACAAAGTAATGGAAGAAGCACAAGGCCAACAGGGCCAACAGGGCCATCAACAGCAACCCCTGTAAGAACAGCAACAAACTGATCAACAGGATCAAGAGAAACAGAAATCAGAAGGCCAGGCAGCCACTCAAGAAAGGACAACTAATATGGCGCCTCCTAGACAGGATTCTAGGGTAGACTCCTCTATCCTCCAAACCCCTCAAAGGGAGGATATCAGAAGAAAGAGAGAGAGGGAAACCCCCCTCACAGAAGCATCAGACAAGCGGCAAAGGCTTAACCCCTTCTCATAGGAGGAAATACAAAGTTTGGAGACTTCTGCCAGCTCCTTGCATCAGGAGCAGGATAAAGCAACACTAGGGGAGGTCAGCTCCTCAGGACAACAACAGAATACAGCTGCAGCCATAAAGGAGCAATTTAAAGAGGCCAAAAGGAGGAGTGAGCCAATAAAGATTTGGCTCTATAATCATTTATTAAATATGTCTCCTGCAAACCAACAAAGGCTAATGACTGCTTTTGATGTGCAAGAAGGCAAAATGACTATGAGCCATTTTGCCCCTACAGTGCAGCAACCTCAAACAGCTGCAGATTATATAAGGACTAACTTAGAAGTCCTTTCAAAAGACATCCACCCCATAGACCAAATTGAACTCCACAAGCAGAGAGGTGAGATGGTCTATGCCACTCTGGCAGATAAGACCTTGATTAACTGCAGGCTGCAAAATAGCTTGAATAACACTGCAGCACAGCTTGAGTTGGAGAGGGCATCCTCCCAAGCTAAAGACAACAGAATCAAGGCACTGGAGGAAATAATCATAGAGTTTGGGCATGACCCCAATGACGTTAAGGCAATACAGCAAGTCCTCAAACTGAGGGATGCAGATATGGCTGCAATTAAAAATAAAATGAAGATCCCCCCAACTCTACACCCACAAACAAATGAAGTTGCCCAGCAGAGGCAAGAAAAAGATGCAGCAGCATTATTAATGACTTTATATAAAGAGCTGGTAGAAACACAGGAAAAGCTGCAAGACACAGAGACTACATTAGAAGCAGCGCTACAAAGGAGGGAGGCAGGGCAATCTTCCAAGCCGCCCACAGAATCAATAGACCTTGAGGAGACCCCTCAAGATACCATCCCTCCAAAACAACAGGCACTAGAAGACGTTCCGGGCATCACAGTACCAGCCACTACAGCACCAACAACAGAATAGGCTGAGAGCCTGGACATGCAGAAACTAAGGCAAGAAATTCAGGTGCTAGAGTCTCAGATGTCAGAACTTAGTCAAGCCAAGGATAGCTTAGTAAAGTTGAATGAAAAATATGATAAGTCTAAGAAAAATGTGGCTGAGAGGGAGAGAGAAGTAAAAGCTCTAAAGAAAACAATTGCAGAGCTAGAAAAGGAGCTCAATTTTGAGAAAGTTACAACAGAGCTCAAACAAGTAATTTGGACCACCATTGGACAAGCAATAACTAACCAATGGGAATACATTGATGCCATATACGAGCAAGTGGGACTCATTGGCAGGGCAAGAAAAGAACTACACAGAGCAAGGACCTCTTTAGGAAACATGCCTGAGTCTGCCCCTAAGATGATTGAAGTACTCAACTGTAGGACAAGTTCCCAGCTGGTAAAAATGGGAATTGGGAATAGGACTGAAACCATTTCTCTGATCAAAAGAGTCCTAACAATGAAGAGTTTAATCCAGACCCTGGACAGAAGAATCCAAGATATGCAAGCTGATATAAACAAGTTTCAAAATAGGTTCTTGGCTCTGCAGGATAGAGGGCTCCCCAGCTTGCTAGAATCAGGGAAGTTACTCTCTCATGAAAAGTATATCAAGAGGGTAAGCAGTTTTGCAGCAATTCAGATTGCTGAGACACCAGGAACATCTTCAACAGGCCCAGTAACAGGGCAAATTCTTTTTGAAAAATTAGATAATTTGTTTTTTATTAGAAATGAAGTGTCACATTTATTTGATGAGCCTCCTCACTTCTATAAATATACAGAGGCTGATGAGACCTTAGGGTCAATTTTGAAACATCAGCTTCCTCCTCCAGACACATGGCAAGATTTGATGGGGTTACTTTTGAACCAAAGTTGAGAAGTTAAATCTTTTTTCGGCAAAAAGGTTATATTACATATACAGGTGGGCAAAAGCCACATCAGCAGGTATGAAGACGCTGAGTCAACTCAGTACAGGTACTCGACCACAGTAACAGCATCAGCAAGCACAGGTGGCAGGGCCAGGAAGACACAAAAAGTAATAGTTGCAGGGCACTTCATTCTGCAGTTATGATAAAGCCGCACAGCTGACTCCGTAATACCCAAAGGTCAAAAAATTATCCTGACAGGAGTTAAAGGCTTTTAAGAGTCATTTATATTTGTAATTACTTCTCATCTACTCTCCATGTACGAGTGTAAGAGATATTTTCCTATCAGATGACTCAATACCTGAGATATTTATGTATGAAACCTCTATATATTCCTCCTCGCGTTTGTTAAGAGGGGTTGGACTCCGGATGTAAGAAATCTCTTGATATCTCTTCTGTTACTCTCATATTGGAAACTCTCAGACAGCTAATACAAGGAACAATGGGATTTCTCCAAGCATTGTGTCTCTTGATCTCCTGATGGTATATGCCTCAAAGTTGCAGGATTCCTGTGTATTTCATGGCTCAATAAGTCTTCTCGTTACTCTTTGTTTTACATGTGATCATTATTCTCTCATATGTCTTTCATGTTTTCCATACTCTCAAATATCTAGGTAGCAAGGAGAAAGAATAGTCTCAGGACTTAATCATTGGTTACCCTAAGCTCAATCTAAGCTATCTCATATGTTTTCTTCAGTTAAAGTATTTAAAGAGTAATTCTTCAATGCTACCTTTAATACTATATCATCACAGTGCTTTGTTATTTTAGGAATTCAAGTAATTGCTCCTAAATAATAGACCTCTTTCACACTATCCAGCTTAGTAAAGAACCCTTAATTGCTCTTTGCTAGTTGTCTTCCATTCCACCCTCACAAGTTACCTTTTGTTTTACGAAATACACACAGGCCCTGTAATACCAGCAACACTTAATCCATGATCTCAAGAACGCAACAGCTACAGACCCCATTGCCCAATGGATTAGTTTCATCTGTAGACAGACTCTAAAAACTATCAGAAGCATCCTCCCAACCAAACATAAAAAACAAACAAATAGCCACTTCATAACTAGCCTAAAATTTCATTAAAACAGTGACAAATCTTACAGAGAGAGCCCTCTATGATTACAGCTGGGCTAGAAGCTGTAGTCCAAAGATTGGTTAGTGGTTACCCCGGCCGTATTCCCTAAGGAGTCATAGGGAACAACCTGGGTGTTGTCAATGCCTTTAGGTAAACCCAGAAATGGTCTTTACCTAAAAAGATATTATGCTTAAAGCGAGTGTGGATATTTTTAGTTAGGTTAGTTTTTCTTCTAGCTGGTGTGTTTTAGATTAAAGTGTGCTTAGCTTAGAGATTGAGTTTCCCGTCGTTATTCCTGCTTATCTTGGTTTTACGTTTGATGTCGCAGATGTCGACGCCTCTTCAAACATATATTGGTTACGCTGATGGCGCTTGTCGTAGTACACGGAATATTTCTTCCGCTGTTTGGGTTATCTATTCACCCTCTGACGAGTTGGTATCTATGCATGGGGTAAGCCTCAGTCAAACAACAAACAACATTGCAGAGTATAGTGTAGTGGTGGAGTTATTATCTGAATATATTTCATTTGGGATTCGGAGTTTGATAGTGAGGTTAGATTCTGAACTCGTTGTATTACAGCTTAATAGAGTATACGCCATTAGAAATCCAGTTTTATTAAGATTATTTTTGAGAGTGCATCTCTTGGAACGTGAATTTGACTATATTGAATATCAGCATATTCCAAGATCTTTAAAATACATTAGCAGATGCAATTGCTTCTCAAGTGTTAAGTAGACATGTGCGATAATCATACAAGTAAATTTAAAAACATTCCATAACATGTTTAACAAGACAAACCAGTAATAACGATATCATATATATATAGGAGTGTGTCAAAAAATACATCGTCCTCGATCATAGGTTGAAAAACACCTTATGATCGGCAAAAATGATAGGTATAAAAAGAAAAATGTCATGTGAGACTACAATAAGCGATCATCCCATCACTGGTGATGATCTTGATATGAAACCACTGCATGGGCCACCTTACAAAGGAACCTCGTAAAAGGTCCGGGGACTCCAATCACATAGCGCTAAAGTCGACGAGGGATGTCGTCTATGCTAGTCTCAGGAATGTCCCCTGTCAAGCACTCTAGGTGACTCTCCAACTCGGCCAAGGTCTCTGTTGATTTGTCCTGTGGGGCTGGAGCTGGTGCAACTTGTTGTTTTCTCTCGAAAGGCCGGAGAGTGGCTGTTCGCTGTGGACCCACAGCTACATTTTAAAATTATTACTATCAGTTTTGAGACGATATAAAAATAAATAAAAAAATTAACATTAGGAAAGTGTTGAAAATGATTACCTGAGTCGTCCCACTCCTCTCCTGGAGGAAGAGGCATGTCTGGGTCTCCACGAAAGTCAACCCCAGCATAAGGAAAATCCTGGATAGAAAAAACCTGGTTCTCCAACCATTGGAAATACTCAGGTTTGAACCGGACGACCTCGGTCCCCTCGTCAGGATGATGGGCCATGACTGCGAACCATCGCATCAGTTTGGGCTCTCGGGGAAGCCCAGCTCCAACTGTAAGGTGTTGCGGGATAAGCATAGGAATCCTCTCCAGGCCAAAGCTCACGACTAAAGCTCCATAACCAAAAGTCTTCAGTCGTCCGTTCTTGTCCTTGGTCAATTGGCCCTTCACATTGCCCAACACAGCATCGCACCAGTTGAAGATGGTGCCCTGAAAGCAATCAACTGCCATACGCATCTGGGATACGGTGGCAACATGTAATGCGGCAGCTCCGCAAAGTCTAGTAACAGTGAATGCAATCACCATGAGCTGAGGAAGGGATATGGTCTTTATGTCTATCCCTTTGTCTCTAGTCTGGCGGTTGCAGTACTCTAACTGGAGACTATCGACGGACTGGCCACCTGCTCTAGTCCCGAACAGAGTCAAGTCAACGCCTCTCTTAGGTAAACTAGTCAAAAAGTATATATCCGTCGGCTCGATCTTGAGCTGGTGGCCGCCAATGAAGAAACACTGGTCCTGGACGCTCCATCTGTCAACCATCCACTGCAAGAAATCCACCTGAGCCCTCATGCCAGGAATGGCCCAGTATTTGTATAAGCCTTACGCCCTCAAAGCATCAAGCGAACGTTGATGATTCCATGCGGCAGCATCCACGTCCTCGTGCTCTCGTTCGCGCCAATCTAGCATGGTGTACTACCTACATCAAGCCAAAAGATCAATTAGAGAGCTAGAATAATTTTTCTTTGGTCCATTTTTGAATATTTTTAGGTTAAAAACCCTCGCGGCGGGGCCCGCACCCTTCGTGTTGGACACAATGCATGGGACCGCACTTTGTCCACATGGAAGGTGCGAACCCCAAGCTTTTTCCCAAAGGAGAAAAAGTCGGGGTCCGCAGGTTCGCAGTGGTGAGCCTGCGTACCCCGAGCGCAGGTTTTTTGCCTAAAAATCCTCCTAAAAAACGAAATAAAAGACCAAATTGAAAAACTAAATGGTTTGAAAAACAAGAGGAGGATGATGTGGATTACCTGGTGAAGACGGCGTCCGATTTCGACGGTTGAATTTTCCGCAATCCTCTCGGGAAGTTTTCAGAGAAAAAGCACTATTTCCTCACCCAAATCACAAATGGTAAAAATGAATGGTAAAACCCCTTTTTATAATTTTTTGAGTAAATAAATTTCAAATTTGTTTATGTTTCACTTTAAAAAGGTATTATTTCGACATTTTTATCTCTTTCAAGCAGGTATGAGTAATGTTTGTGTTTTTGTGCAAGATAACAGGATTACTCAGGCGAAATCGATCATTTTCAACCAGAGTCACCTTTTAAGCCCTTTTCTGACTCCTAAAATATGAAAAGATTGCTGAGTTTCACTTTTAAACTCGTTAAAACGAAATTAAAAGACGGTCGATTTACAACTCTTTTTTGACTGTAAAAACATAAAAATATCGCCGGATTTTTGTCGTTTCAAATTCGATATTGGTTATAAAACGATGTGTCCTTGGTTGCTTTTTTACTTTTTCGGATCAAAGGCACTAATAACGAAAAGTACTCCTTGGTCGTAAAATATCAAGCGGTTCTCTCAAGTATTATTTTATACTTTTTCGGGCTTGGGAGACACAAATTTACGAAAAAGTCAAACCCTAGAGTCTTCTTTAGTTTTTTCAGACTCTCTAAAAATGAAAAACGTCAAGTTTCTCCTATACTGGACTCGTTAAAATTCGACAGTAAAGGACCTGTTCTATTACAAATAGGAACGAACCACTCCTTCTTGTGGTTCGCATTTAAACTAAGTTGGACTCACCCGAAGGGTGAGCTTATAATCAAGCATATGTTATCCTCCTCAAGCTTGTAAAAAATAAAGAGGTACTTGCCAGAAATGGTGGGGGAAAAGAGAGAAAAGTGAGTATGTTTGTCATAATTTATAACCACTCTTGAACACGACACTTTCATTCACCTGGGTTGGGAAATCCTTTACCTAACAGTTGATCAAACCATATTGAAAGTCTTCAGCCGGTTTCTGGGTATTAACTTTGGGTCAATCATCACCAAACCATCTGTCGTGTCGTTATGTGTTCAAGAGTTCAGTGCAAATAAGCCATTCATCTGCAAAATGTCTGTCATCCATCTTGACCATCCCTGAGTCAGTCCTTGCAACTAAATTTCTTCAACTTGATCTATGATTTCGTGTCGTGAGCTTGCTTACGATGGATTGCTTTCTATCGACTCTGACTCATTATCTAGAAAGATGATCTAGGAATTGTTAGTACCTTGAGATCTGCATGCCTCAATGGCAGGTTGCTCGCCTTTGACGACAATTTACATCATTGACTTTCGATCAAAGGATTCCATGGCATGTTCGTCATCAACACATCTTATCACATTTCATGGATTGTGCTGAGTACTTTAAGAGCCATTGTCATTATTGGTGGTTTCTCTCACACTTGTTAACAGTTTACATGATTGACTGGTAATCAAGCAGTTTCTACCATGTTCGACTTCGACACATTCAATCACACAGATAGAATCGTACTGTTTCGGGACGTAGAAATGAAGACCCTAGATCTAGTTTCCACCATCCAGGTTGCGAGGAATTTTGTATTCATTATATTATGGACTATTCATAAACAGATGGCTGCATCCATACTGTGTCCACATGTGTCTGTACTTATCATGTGTTACGAGATCATTCCTATATCAGAGCAGTAGTTAGTCTTCTAGTCAGTTTTCAGTCTCTTAGTCAGTTTTTATCTGAGTATGGGAATGCCTACCTCACCGATGATATGATCTCATATATATATTTTGCATTGAATGTTTTTACAGGTTTCGACCGGGCTCTCCGCAATATGATCCTCAAAATGATAAAGCACTTCACTCTTCCTATATGATAAATGAAAAAATCCTCATATACTACAGACTTCGCACTTTAGGGGGCAATCTGTTACACAAAAATGTCGTCACCTTGTTTGCAGTCGGTGTAGGCCTATCATCACCTATACCAGCTTCCTAAGCAATTCTTAAACCTCAGCTCTTCAAAACAAGCTTGAGAAAAGAGAGAAAGACATCAAAAAAGCATATAACTCTGGTTCCGCACTTTCTCTTAGCTTTTCCTACGGGCCCGCACCTTTTGTTCAAGATATCTGCGTACTTATACGCTCTGTATGTAAAGGGGAGGGTGCGTACCCCTGTAAAAGTAAAAAGGCGCAATTTTTATTTTAAAAAACTCATCTTGGGTTGATTCTAGAGTTTTCTAGAAAGATTTGTTACGTGGATTGTTTGCTCCAAGTGGTTCATGCATCCCATCATAGGAGGAACTAATCCCTTGTTGAGAGGAGCTATCCCTTTGAAGGAGGACTCTATCCCTTTGAAGGAGGAGCTGGTAACTGATCTCCATTGCACTATAAATTGAGGCATTGGGTCAGTGGCCAGAGAGGTTAGAAGCTGAACTTTTGAGGGTAAATGCTAGTGAATCAAGACTTCCTATTTGAGCTTAAGAGGAGAGATCACATACCTTTTTGGCCCCATTAGGGAGTGAGTGAAGCTTGTCAAAGTAGAGGAGACTTCTTGTTGGACCTTGGAAGGAGCTTGTACAGCGTCAAGGCAAAGGTTGTAAGGTTCTTTTCTTTTGAATTAATACAATCAAGCTCATTTTTCTCAACAAGTATCTTATGCTATTTGTTTCATGGACTCCTTGACTTTCATGTTAAATATGTTTTATAATATTGGATATTGAGGTGTTATTTAATCGTTTGCCTTGTTTGTGCTTACAGGTTTGCGACGAAGGAACTTACTTGGATCAAAGGAGCGAAGGCATCTCCGAACTTGCGTTGGACATGAGGTAGGCCCTTAAACACACTTGTTTACCACTATTTATAAAGCACATTTAGAGAAAGATAGTGTTTGGTTGGTTTGTTTGTCATTAGGTATTCATTAGATTCTAGGAAGGTCTGTCTTGTCCACAAGAATGACTAATTTCACGTGACACTGATCACTGATAATGCAACAACTTTTAAATCTAAAAGAATGATTGACTTTTGTAATAAATATCAAATTACCTTGGGGCACTCAACTGCATATTACCCACAAGGTAATGGATTGGTAGAATCATCAAATAAATCCTTGGTCAATATTATCAAAAAGTTACTAGAAATGAACAAGAAGAGTTGGCACAAAAATCTTGTTAATGCACTTTGGGCAGACAGAGTAAGTCAAAAGAAATCTATAGGCATGTCTCCTTTCGAGCTCGTGTATGTTGTTGACATGGTATTCTCAACCTCTCTTGTAGTCTTGGTGGTTAAACAACTACAAGAAGCTAGAAGCAAAAATGATCATTTGCAGCGGAGAATCAATCAAATGATTCATTTGCAGCAAACTAGAGAGGAGGTTTTTTGGAACACTTTCAGGCTGCAAGAAAGAATCAAGAAGATATATGATCGAAAGGCAAAGGCAGATAAGTTTCAAATAGAATACATAGTGCTAAAATGGAACGTGAGAAACGAAGATAGAGGTAAGCATGGAAAGTTTGAGAATCTTTGGAAAGGACCTTTCAGAATTGATACATATCAAGGCCAAAATGCTTTCCTTTTGAAAGAAATGAAGGGATAAGATTGTCCAGGTGGGCCAGTCAATGGTCGACTGCTCAAACAATACTATTTTTGAAATGTTTTCTGTTGTCATATGTATAACTGTACATATCAGTTTGTTTTATTTCATTGCAAGTGTGTACTGTCATCATTCATTCAGTTTGGGGGCTGAAGTGAAGGCTATAAAACTAAGGTTTGATTTTAGTTTTGGTTTGGATTGTTTGAGTCAGGTCTTTGAGTCAGATTTCAATCTTGAAATTGAGTCAGTTTTGAGTCAAATTTCAGTCCTGAAATTGAGTCAAGATTTTGGTTTTGGTTTGTCAAAGTTATGGACTCCATAGCCCAATGGATGAAGGAATTGCCTGCTTTTCTAGAGATCTGTAGTTATTGGCACCTCCAAGCAGTTACCATCCCCATTGGAGCGAATGTCAGTGTTGGTATCTTCATCCCTCCATTAGTGATCAAATTGTCTTGTTGCATTGCATGTTAGGTGTCTCACTCGGTCAGCTGCATTCCATTAGGATCATGACTCATCTGACGGTAGTGGCTTATTATACATTTTCCCTCATGTCATTTACTAGCTAGCCCATTTTTATTCATCTGGATCATCTGCAGTCATTTTTTGTCTTTAAATCTGCAAAAGTCATTTTTAGGGTTTTCGGTCTCATTAGGTCTAGGGTTTCGTCAATAAGGTCTTCAAAATGCTCAATAATGGTCAGCAGGTGCATGAGGAGCTCAAACAAAGTTTGAACAACAATAAATTCCATAATCACATGCTCAGTGATTGATTTTTCCTCAAAACCCTGTTTTGAGGAAAAACAGAGTTTTTTATGTTTTCATGTATAAATTTGATGTAATTTCAGTTTTTCCATATGTAATAACTTCAGTGGCAACCCTGGTCACCTTGCCAAGCTTCAGAAACTCCATCACCTACAAGGCAAAAAAAAAATCAAAGCATTCAGTTCATCAAAGGCAAAAATAAAGCAAACTGCCCAAAAACAAAGTTTTAAAAGCAAGTCAAAGGCAAACATTACAAAGTGGGTTTTTATAAGTGAAAAATTAAAATCCTATGTATATAAACCAATTGTCATGTTTAAAGAGTTCATTTGCATCCAAAGGAGAAAGAGTGAACAAGAGAAAGGTTGTGTTGAAGCCAAAGAGCAAAAATCGCAGCAAGTTTGGCATTTTCAGTGGCGCGACGCATTAGGTTTGGAGCGTGGTGCATTGGGCCACACTCTACAGTGTAAAACTTACACAAGCATGACGCATTGAGAGGGCATGACGCACTGGGTTTTTGGCACCACGCACAATGTTTCAAGCCCAATTTCATTCACAACCTTGTCCAAAACTTCAAATTTGCTTAATCCTCACTTATCCAAGTAAGTTGACATTTCTCCCATTACCAGTGAAAGAGTTTACCTTGGTGTTTATGGTGATTTAATGGGAAAAATTTGAAACCCTACCTCCTTGCATTTCTTGTCAGAAACAATTGCACAGGGTTTACAAATTGTGTTTCTTGCTGCAAATTCCACTCCTAGCCATTTCTCACTCCCTCACTCCTTCATTCCCTCATTCATTTTCTGCCTCTCTTCACATTCTCATCTACCCCCACTCCCTAAATCCCATATCCCTAAATTATTAATCCCAAATCCCTAAATCCCATCATCCCAAACCCTAGGTAAGATTCCCAAACCCTAATTGCTATCCCAAAAGCCTAAATACCATTCCCTAAACCATTCTATTTCCCAAAAACCTGACAAAAATATTCCCAAAATCCTTCATACATATTCCCTCCACAGTCCCTCATACATTCTTATCCTTGGCGGCAAGACACCATAAAATCTCTTCACACTTATATAAGAAAACTCAAACATTGGCAAACATGGAGTCAGATTATTCCTATGACAGAGATGAGGAGACAGTTAGTGATTCTTCTAAGGAGATGCATGCACCAAGGAGACCTCACAAAGGTGGTAAACATATACGAGAGGAGCCTACTTCACTGGCCGAGCTGCTGGCCTGTCCTCTTGCTATCACATATTTTCAACACCAATCTTGTTATTAGTTCTGTGAGATGGTAGAGAGAGTCAAGTACCATAATGAGCTAGCCAAATTGTTTGTGCTCAATCTTCATAATGGTCAAGTCACTTTGGCAGGTGTGACATTCACCTTGACACCCGAGACTATTTATAAAGCAAATGGCATTCCAAATGTCGGTGAGCAGTGGAATAAAAGGCAACTAATTGATAGAGAACATTATGAGCCTTACATCAAGGCTGATTATTAGAGACATGTCAATAGAGTTTTTCCCTTCTAGTATTTGAACGATACATATGCTCCCTTGATGAAACTCATAATTAAATATTTTAGCTGTGAGGGCCGATTTTCTCGCTTGTATGCCTATCACATTAGATTTTTGATGTACTTCAATAGGGTAAGAATGATGAATCTCCCCTATTTTATTTGTCGGAACATTGAGAAGATGACCAGCTTAGTCCACAAGAAGCCTCTTTAGCAGCAGTATAACAACATATATCATTTTACACTAATCAAAATTGTGGTCTTGCATCAGCTTGGTTTGCTGAACATCTCATTGGAGGATTTCATTTCACATGAGGTATTTACAGGTACTCAAGTACCCCCAACAGTTTTTCATGAGACAGGAGGGCCTTGACATCAACAGGAGATCCATGAGACACAAACCGCTAATGTGCCAATGTTTGTCACCTACCAAAAGGGCACTAGAAGGTTGTTTACAGCAGCAAAATGAGTACTATCTCCACCTGGGGTGGAAGGGGTCTTGTTTCCTCCATCAGCAGAGCAGGTATAGGACAAGGGCAAGCGGCCATTACATGATGAGGGGCCTTCTGGAGGACAAGAGATAGATTTCATTCTTATTTAGGATGATGACACCGATTTTGGCTCACAAAGCTCAAAGCTTAAAGAGATCATTCGGGAACAGTAAGAGGACGTTCATGATTTGTCTCTCAACCTAGAAAGAGCCAAGTTGATAATCAAATATCTAGAGCAAAGAAACAAACAACTAGAGGATCAACAAACCATCATGGAGCTGCAAAACATACGAGAAAACCGACAAGCTGCCAAGAGGAGGAAAGTCAAGCTGACACCACTTGAACAAGAAATTGATGCTGATCATGAATCTTGGCTTGAGAGGGAAAATATCCACTTGGAAAAGATGCTAGAGAAGGCGAATAGAGAGAAAAATATGTTGAGGCACATGGCCTACCACTACTTGGCGACGAACAAGGTGTGCAAAGTAAGAATCAGGAATTTGAAGGCCAAGTTGAAGAAAGCATCGAGGAAGCGAAAAGAGAAAGATAGACTCTAGATATTGGTTGAGGCTTCCTTGGCCCAACATAGAACTTAATGAAGGAAACTCAGCCCAAATTTCAAGAAATTTGGGACACTTTTTGCAATTTTGAAATTTTTGGCCTAAAAGCCAGGTTTTTCTGCCTGATGTGCCGCGCCACCTGGCGCGGGCTTTTGCTAGGGACCTCCTTTTGAGAAAAACTCAACATCTTTGGATTTTTCATGAAAAACTATGAATTCCCACAAATGGCCAAGATATTTTTCAGGTTTTGAGCTTCCAAAAGGTAAAAAACACCTCAAAACTGACCTTTCTGCCCCTTTTTGGACACACAGGAAGCAATGGTTGTAGAACTTAGTTTTGGAGGGGAAAAGGGAGGCCAAATTTAGAAATTCCACTTGTTTTGGAAAGTAGACAGGAATTACTTTCTAAAAATCCCACTTGGAGAGAATTTGGTGCAAGAGAAGGCCTCCAAAATCATCTGCAAAAAGGAAATCAGTGCGATGCATAGGAGGAAATTTACTCATTTTGGCCAAAAAACTCTATTTTTCGCCTAGTTTCTTCACACTTTGAATTTTCTCTTTCTAATAGTCAAAATCATGATGTAATTTAATGTGAACTGATGTATTTTTATGTAATTATGCTAAATTTTCACTCATAGAGGTAGATTAATCCATGAAAAGGTAGTTTGCAACTGAATGAATCAGTTCCCTAGTTTTTAGAGGCAAGTTGTTCCACTGCCTACTTTTTAGTTCTTGTTTAGATTTTGTTGGAACAACTCCTAACTTATGAGATCAACCTCTAGAGGCTAGGATTAGTTGTTGGTTGCCTATATCTACTTGTTTTTCAATCATTAGCAAAGGTTGGACTTTTGCGAAAGCTTGGAGCTTCATTGTATACACATTTCAGCAGTTTGGAAAAGGAATAGACTAGGGTTTGCAATACTTTACGGGATTCTTGTGGCATCTTGATTTGGTATTGTGTTTCCTTCTGTAATTGTAAGGTTACATGTGTTTTATGTATTCCATCATCTCTCTTTGCTTCATCTTAACTAAAATCAAACAAGGATAAAGGTAGAATTCATTGATTTGCAGTGCTCTAACTAGGGTTTGTTTAGTTATTTATGTTTTCAGCTGTTTGAAGAGGATCCTTGAGACTTTCTTGTCTTCTTCAACTCCTCACTAGTCTAAAAGATCTCCATTCACTCAAATTGAATTACCAAACCATTTTCCTACCTCGCCCCATAGAGATTTCTACAAAACTGAGCCTCATTCCCCGAACCCAAATCCGCCTTTCACATTTGAGCCAACAAAACATCATCAAATTCAATCAAACTCTTCTGAACACATACCTAGCCTAAAATTAGTCTTTACATTAGTCATCTCAAGCCTCATTGATCATATTTTGCTGATATTGACAAGGAGAGAGCCCTCTCCCAACCTGGTAGGGCTAGCTACCAGGTTAAGCGTGGTTTGATGTTACACTAGATCCTGCCTTTCTCAGCCTGAGGCAGATTTTGGCCCTAACAGAATACATGTCCCATGACCTTGGTTATTTTTTTTATTTACATGGAAAATCAACCCGGCGTTGTTACAACAATATTCATAAAGCATTAAATAATAACATAATTTCATTAACAAAGAAGAGATACACTTATCTATTTTACTCAGGCTTGATGGAAATTGAAGAAGGGAAATCCATTTTCCACTCGACCTTAGGCTCAACTATACTACAGTATTTCCTACAACTATCTTCCCACGAGTCAGATTTGATGCCTTAAGGGAAAGCTTCACCTAGGGTTTAGGAAGGTTTCAATAAGGTAGAATGCATGAAGGCCATTCTCCTTCACATACATGACTAAATATTTTTGCACTTCAAATATTGAGTAGGACCTATTAACACAACAAAATATAGCCATGAAAGGCTTCCATAACACAAAAAGGGAGTTCTTCATTGATATAACACCCCTTTCATGATTCTTCTTTTCTTAGTTCCTTACATAAAATATTCACATTCTAAGACCATGCTTCTTAGGTTGAAGGCCTCCTCACTTATTCATTTTATGCTTCAATAAATATTTCACTTCCACGGCAAATGGTTATGAATCATAATGATTTTTGTCCCCTTCTATTCAAAGTCATGTTTTTAGCTCCCACAAGTGAATACATTTCAATTCATGGATTTGTTCAAAATTGGCAGCCGAGGGAGAAGTTCCCCTCTTGGAGAAGCCCTACAAACCCTAAAGAGATACCAATGGACTTTGGAAAAATTAAATTTTCACATAGAAAAATATTATTTTTAATATGGGTCCAAGTCACCTTCAAAAGTACAAGTCGACATAGAAGAGGAAATTCGACCCCCAAGACCACATATAAATACATATCATTTGGGACCACTTGGAGGCAACACATTACACATTCATTCTTCTTCATTGGTTTTATATGGTCTAAAATTGTAGGGTTCGAGTTCACACATGCGAGGAGAGAGAAGACATTTATGTTGACTAAGCTTGACTTCTGTTTTGGGACTGTTTGACCAACATTGACTTGAGGAGAGCTTCACTTCATTTGATTGGTTTTAGATATTTTCTGGGAGGCCGAGTTGACTGGGACTTTGATCAAACGTTTTTGGACACTTTGACTAGCTTTGACTGCAAATGTACAAATAGGGTTTCCACATGTTGACTTTGACTTTGAGTAGAATTTGTGGGAATTTGTTTTGGACTATTTTGACTGAATTTGGTTGAGAAAAAGAGGCCACATTAATTTATTGGTTGACTAAATCTTTTGGAGCTGATTTTACCATTGACCATGGATTGTTTAGGGTTGCGTTGATTGTTGTTGACTTCGAATGAAAATTTTATAACTAGTATTTGACTAGATTTTACTTTAATGCTCGTATTTGATTGAATAATTATTGATTGACTTGGTTGGTCAAGGATTTGACATTTTACTAGTTGTTGATTTACTTGGACTATATCTCTCTCTACCTAATATTCAATGAACATTTAATAGAAAATAAATTTGGTTGGGTTTTCCCCCTTGTGGGTTGTTTTCCCTGGTCTTTGAACTAAATATTCGTGTCTCATTTGATCTTGGTTATATTTTATTATACATGTCACTTATTGTTCTATCTACAATTTCTTACTATCATTGGGCGATTGAAATTTAATTGGAAAAGCAATTACTACCGTGAGAATAGATTGTCTAAGTAATTGTTACAAGATGGAACCTTGAAAAATTAACATGGTAAGAGCTAAGGTCAAGATAATCCCAAGGGGACAAGAGAAATCACCCTTTGAAAGTATTTGCTAAATATCTTTTTACTTGGCCAAGATGACTACCTCATACTTCAATATTGAAGAGAAGCTTCATGGGTCATCTAACTATGTTGTATAAAGAGAGTGTGGATTTGACTTTGGAGGGGAATGATTTCATGCAATATGTTGAAGGCAAGGTACCAAAGCCTCCGAAGAATTCTTATGTTGCTATCAAGGTCAAGTACAAGAAAAGATGAGGTAAAAGCTAAGAAAATAATTATTTATTATTTGAGAGATCATTTGATCACTTAAGTTTCAAAATTGAAGAAGTATAAGGAAATGTATGATAAGCTGATTGGGATGTCTGAATTCGATAACTTGATCCATATTCTTTCTTTGAATAATCAATTCAAGGACATCAAGATGAACAAGGGGGAAACTATTCAATCATTCTTCACAAGCATATCTCAACTCAAGGATTAAAATTTATCCGCTAGAAAGATTACATCCGATAGAGAGCTAGTATTAATCGCCCTTGGAGGTATTACTCTAATTTGGGAGACATATATTGCCACCATTAGTAACAATGTCAGGTTTCCCACATTTGATGAACTCTTAGGAGAGTTCACTGAAGAGGATTCTAGGATGATTTATACAGGGAGAAATCATAAGCATGAAGAAGGAGAACCCACTGCATTTTATGCTAAATCCAAGAAGAGGAAAGGAAGAGGACCATCTAATTCAATAAGTCCTATTCCAACATCTAAAGACCCTAATACACTATTGAAAAGGGACATGTCAAAGTTCAATGCTACAATTTCAACAAGCATGGTCATTATTCCTGAGACTATCCTAAGAATGGAAATGCTCCAAGGTCCTAGAACAATAACCATGGCAATAACTACATGCTCAACAATAGAAGAAGAAGATATGCTCCCGCTACTCATGAAGAAGGCCTATATCCTCAAAATAGATTAGGGAATTCAAGGTATGATAATAATACAACTGCAACTCAATATAAATACTTTCTTATTTCTACTCTTTCTAGTTCCTCTCCTCTAGATTGATTTGATATTTGGTTAGTATATTGTGGAGCTTCTAGACACTTCACTGGTTATCGTGAAGTCCTCCCATATCTAGTTGAGAGGGATACCATTTTGAAGATCATTCCTGGGGAAGATTCTACTTTTCCTATAAAGGGTTTTAGATCTATTTCATTTCATATCTATTTTGGTCAAACTATACATCTATAGGATGTTCTGTATGTACAGCGAATTAAAAAGAATCTTGTGTCTATATCTCCATTGGAGGAAAAAGGTACGAAATTTTCTTTTATAAATGGAAATTTTTTTACTTGGCCAATGGAATATAGCTTGATGGATTCCTTCACTTTGGGACCAAGAATTGAAGACCTTTACAAAGTTAATGGAAGACCAAATTGAGCATTATTTCATGATAGTAATCATCAATGTGAACTGTGGAACCAAATATTTTCACACGTTCATTACAAAGCCTTGCCTCATGTAAGAAAGATGGTTTCCGAAATTCTTTAGATTCAAGTTGATCATGATGTAGTTAGTCAAGGATGTGTCGATGGAAAACATGTGAGGGGACCATTCCCTTCATGTAGAAGTAGGACCAATGGAATACTTTATTTCATACATTCTAATTTGTGTGGACCCATGCGAGTGAACTCTCTTGGTGGCTAGCTATACTATATAATATTTGTGGATTAATTCTCAAGAAAAGCATGGATTTTCTTCTTGAAGAACAAGGAACAAGCATTTGACATGTAGAGACTTCAAGGCCCTGACAGAGAATCAAATAGGGAAGAAGATCGAAATATTTAGGTCTGAAACTGGAGGAGAATTCATTTCAAATGAATTCATTGACTTTTGTAAGAAATCATAAATCAGGAAGGAGACCATCGTACCTTATAACCCTGAGAAAAATGGTGTAGCTGAAAGAAATAACAAGACTGTCATGGAAGTAGCTAGAGCCATGTTGTACGATCAAAAGGTGCCAAAGTTTATATGGGAAGAAGCTGCTAATGTTGTTGACTATGTTCAAAATAGAGCTCCACATCAATCCTTAGGTGACAAGACTCCCAAAGACGTTTTCATAGGTATAAAGCCCAAAGTTGGACATTTGATGATATTCGGTTTACTTTCCTACTTTCACATGCCGAAGGACAAGAGGAACAAGTTGGAAACTTCAGGAAATAAAGGTACTTTTGTTGGCTATTATGAAAATTCTAAATCTTAAAGAATATATATGCCTAGTATATGGAGTTTAGCAAGGATGTGATATTTGATGAAGATGTTTCTCTTGGGAAAGAAAGGGACACTCCTCCCCCTGCCAATTTTTAAATAAAGGATGATGTGATGGGTGTACAAGAGGAATCTCCTTTGCATGAGAGTGATCTTGCTGATGATCCCATGGAACCCATCGAGTCCTTGGATAGCCCTCCTTGTGATCCTACCACCAGGAAGAGACCATTATGGCTTCATGACACCTTAGAGGATGCTGAGACACGATGCTACAAAAGGAACCTTTAAGGAAAGCAAGAAACCATGCCAATATCATGGATATGTTGTAGCTATGAGAAAAATTATACATGTAGAACCACGTACCTTTGAAGAAGCTGTGATATAAAAAGTATGGAAGGATGCTATGACATAAGAGCATGAGTCCATCATGAAGAATGATGTGTGGTAAGTGGTTCCAAGACCCGAAAGTAAATATGTTGTGTCTTCTAAATGGTTGTATAATATTAAGCATGGTGCAGATGGAAGTATTGAAAAATACAAGGAAATATTTGTGGCTAGTGGTTTCTCCTATAAAGAGGGAGAGGACTATCATGAAATATTTTGGACCGATTTCCCGATATGCTACCATCCAATTTATCATTTCTCTTTCTTCTAGCTAGGAATGGAAACTGTATCATATGGATGTCAAGACCACATTTCTACACAGATTTCTATAGGAACAAGTATATGTGGAAAAATCATAGGGTTTTAAGGTACATGATAGGAAGACTCATGTGTGTAGGTTGAAGAAATATCTTTATGGATTGAAGAAATCCCCTAGGGTTTGGTATGTTCACATTGATAACTACCTAATGAAGCTTAGATTTACAAGAAGAAATGTTAATCTGAATCACTACTTCAAAGTTGTCCAAGATATTGTTAGAAAATTATATATTACAGAGCGATGAAACACATAAAATATTGCATAAATATAAACATAGAAAACACATAAAACAAGAGAGACACAAATATATGTCATTCACCCAATTTGGGCTACATCCATGGAGAAACACCCAGTCCTTCTTTGATTATATTATCTAGAAATCTGAAAATATACAACCTACAGCAGATCCGCTATAATGCCTTCTTCGCTCTCAATCTCCTCTCTCTTCCTCACTTAGAATATATATATATATATATTATATATATATATATTAATATATATATATATATATATATATATATATATATATTATATATATATATATATATATAGATATATATAGAGAGAAGAGAGGAGAGAAGAGAGAGAGAGAGAGAGAGAGAGAGAGAGACGCAATACAATTCCCTCATATATAGTGAGGGGTTACCTTCTAGGGAAAAAAACCCTAAATTAAACATAACTTCTACCGTTAGATCATCCGCCTAATGAATGGCCTAGAATGACTAGAAATTACTAGAATTTTACAAGGCAATTTTACATCTATTTTTAGCTTCGGGGGCACTACCCCTGAACCCCTGCAAGGGGGCTACTAGCCCCTCGACCCCCTAGTTGGGGGGATTAGCCCCCCAGGACCCCCCCCCCACATGGAGGGGTGTATAGTCTTCCTGGGGTATACATTCGGCTGAAACTTTTGAATACAGAAGATAATTACGCTCCACACCCAAAAATCTCCCACTTGGATATTGATTATAGCAACTCCACCGCTGCTTCATTTTCTAGACAAAGACTCCACTTTGGACCTAGCTATTTCTCATCTTTTTCATCATACTTGAAGGCCAATTGAAACTGAGCATATTCTCAGTTACAACTTTTGCTAGCATATTTGCAGGATTCTAGCTAGTGTGTATCTTTTCCAGCTTCAACTGTCCATCTTCCAATGCTGACCGTATGAAATGTTACTTGATTTGTTTATGTTTAGTCTTAGAATGAAATGCATAGTTCTTTGCAAGATGTATGGAACTCTGGTTGTCACTGTATTACCTTCCCAACTCCTGCTTCTCACCAAATTCATCCAGAAACCTTTGTAACCAAATCATTTATTTACTAGCCTCTGTAGCAGCAACATATTCTGCTTCTGTTGTTGAAAGTGCAACATCACTTTGGATTTTTGAAACCCAACTGATAGCTGTTTCACCTACAGTAAATACATATCCTGTAGTGCTCCTCCTGTTATCTCTGTCACCTGCCATATTTGCATCAACATATATCCCTGTAGAGCAATGTTTGAACCACCAAAGCATAATGCTTGATTTGTGGTACCTCTCAAATACCTGAGAATCCATTTCATCACCATCCAATGTTCTTTTCCTGGATTGTTCATGTACTTGCTTACAACTCCCACTGCATGTGCAATATCAGGCCTTGTGCAGACCATTGCATACATTAAGCTTCCAACTACTGATGCATATGGAAATTTAGACATATTAGCCATTTCTTCCTGAGTCTTGGGACATGCCTCCTTACTTAATTTGAAATGGCTAGCCAAAGGTATACTAACTAGTTTTGCATTCTGCATATTAAACCTTTTCAACACCTTTTCTATGTACTCACTTTGAGACAATGTTAATTTGCGATTCTTCCTGTCTCTAGTTATTCTCATACCAAGGATTTGTTTTGCAGCACCCAAATCTTTCATTGCAAATGAGTTTGCCAATTTCATTTTGAGCACATTTATTTCCTGCATGTTAGAACCTGCAACAAGCATGTCATCTACATATAATAGCAATATAATATAACTTCCATCATTTTGCCTTTTGAGATAAACAAAATGATTAGAGTGACATCTAGTATAACCTTGTTCAGACGTAAACCTATCAAATTTTAGATACCACTGCCTTGGAGCCTGTTTTAAGCCATATAAGCTCTTCTTCAACCTGCACACTATTTTCTTCTGACCTTTTACCTCATATCCTTGTGGCTGCTACATATATATCTCTTCCTCCAAATCCCCACGGAGAAAGGCTATCTTTACATCTAACTGCTCAAGATGCAAATCTTCAGCTGCTACTATACTTAAAATAGTTATGGTTGAAGTCATTTTCACAATAGGAGAAAATATCTCATCAAAGTCTATACCCTTTTTTGTGCAAACCCCTTCACCACAAGTCTAGCTTTGTACCTTTTTCTACCTCCATTTTTTTTCTTTAGCCTGTAAACCCATTTATTCTGCAATTCTATTTTACCTGCAGGCAACTTGACTAAGTCCCAAGTTTGGTTATGTGATAAGGAGTGCATCTCTTATTTCATGGCTTGCTCCCACTTCTTCCTGGTTTCTACCTGCACTACTTCTTCGTAACATTCTGGTTCATCAGAATCAATCAACAATACATAATATAATGAAGGAGAGTATCGTTCAAGTGGTATACTTATCCTGGTAGATCTTCTAACACCACTTTCAAGTGTTTGAGGTGCTTGTTGCTATTGTGGTTATTGTTCTAGCTGTTGATCATTATGATTTTCAGGCACCATCACTTTTCCTGTGATATCATCAAGCACTGTATATTCTTTGTTTTCTTTTTCATGTTTCTTTTCCTGCAACTGATTCTTATACAAGACCTTTTCATTGAATATTACATCTCTGCTCCTAATGATTTTGTGATTTTCATAATCATATAAGCGATAACCAAAATCTTTAACACCATATCTAATAAAGGTACATTTCTTTGATTTTGCCTCAAGCTTTGTTCTATTTTCTTTATTAATGTGGACAAAGGCTTGACAACCAAAAGTCTTTAAAAATGAGTAGTTTACCTTTTTACCTGTCCATTCCTCCTCTGGAATACCACCATCCAAGGAACTTCAAGGTCCTCTGTTTATTAGATAAATAGCAGTGTCTACAACATCTGCCCAAAATTGTAAAGGCAATCCTACATGCAATCTCATGCACCTTGCACGCTCCATGATTGTCCTGTTCATCCTTTCTGACACACCATTTTCTTGTGGTGTTCCTCGAATTGTCTTATCTCTGCAAATTCCATTTTTTGAATAGTACCTATCAAACTCTTTGCTGCAATATTCACCTCCATTATCTGATCTGAGACACTTCAACCTTTTCCTTGTCTCATTTTCAACCAAAGCTTTCCATTTCTTGAAAGTATCAAATACATCAGATTTATTTTGAATATAATAAATCCAGTTTTTTCTGGTTGCATCATCAATAAAAGTAACATAAAAATGAGAGCCACCAAGAGATGATACCTGAGCAGGTCCCCATACATCTGTATGCACAAGCTCTAATTTTTTGCTCTTCTTTTCTTTCCCAACTCTAAGGAATCTGACTCTCTTCTGTTTTCCATAAACGCAATTCTCACAGAATTTTAAATCAACATACTTCAAACCTGGCAACAAATTTCTTGAGTGAAGAATTTACATCCCCTTCTCACTCATGTGCCTGAGCCTATGATGCCACAATGCCATATCTTATTCTATAGAGGTTAAAGCATTAACATAATTAGAAATACCATTGCATAAGTACAATGTACCAACCTTTTCTCCATTCGCTATTACCAGGGATCCTTTAGTGACCTTCCAGGTTTTATCTGTGAAAGTCGTTACGCAACCTTCACCTCCCAACTGCCTTGTTGAAATCAAAATTTTCTTTAGATATGGAACATGCCTTACCTCCAGTAGCCATTGATTTCCATTCTGCTGTTTTATGAAAACTGTACCCATTCCAACAATTTTACACAGTTTATCATCACCCAATCGAACCTGTCCAAAATATCCTTGAACATAATCAAGAAAATTTTTCCTATGAGGTGTGGCATGGAATGAGGCCCCTGAATCTACCTGAGGTGTGGCGTCTCCTTCTTTTCCCTTCCGAGACTTGTAGTCTTTATTCAAGTGTCCTTTCTTCCCACATTTCTAGCACACTATCTCTGATCTGGACTTGGATTTTCCTTTTCTTGACTTACTGCGATATCCTAGGCTCTTTCCTCTTTCCATTTTTCTTCCCCTAGTCTCTGTAGTCAGAGCATTACCTGATGTATCACTGGAGCTTTTCCGTTGCATTTACTTGCTAAGGATTGCACCAAAAACATCATCAAACTTCAAAGTACTAGATCTAGAGACAGAGTTACTAATGGCCATAACTAAACCATTCCAACTTTCTGGCAATGAGCACAAAAATAACAGAGCCCTAACTTCATCATCAAAATTTACTCCTACAGAACTTAATTGACTTGTAACTCTATTAAAATCATTTAAATGGTCTGCAACAGATCCACCTTCTGAAATCTTCAAATTAAATAAACGCTTCATAAGAAATACCTTATTTCAGGCTGAGGGTTTTTCATATAGTTTGGCCAATGCCACATTAAACCCTTTGTTGTTGTTTCCTTTGAAATATTAAACATTATCGATGCCACTAGGCACAACCATATTGTTCTAAGTGCCTTTTTGTCGAGAATATCCCATTCTGTGTTTGTCATACTCATCGGCTTCTTTGTCTTTTCACTCAATGGTAGGCACAGATCTCTGTGATACAGATAATCTTCCATTTGCATCTTCAACAGTTGGTAGTTTTGGCCGTTGAATTTTTCGACCCTAAACCTACCATCTTCCGTCGTTGCTCCACTCGAACTAGGAACCCTTGTCTCCTGTGAGTTTATCAACCAAATAGACCTTCGGCTCTAATACCAGTTGTTAGAAAATTATATATTACGGAGCAATGGAACACATAAAATATTGCATAAATATAAACACTGAAAACACACAAAACAAGAGAGACACAGATATACGTGGTTCACACAGTTTGGGCTACATCAACGGAGAAACAACCAGTCCTTCTTTTACTATCCAACAAATTGAAAAGATACAACCTACAACAGATTTGCTGTAACACCCTCTTCGCTCTCAATCTCCTCTCTCTTCCTCACTCAGAATACAGATATATATATATATAGACGCAATACAATTCCTCATATATAGTGAGGGGTTGTGTTCTAGGGAAAAAAACCCTAAATTAAACATAACTTCTACCGTCAGATCATCTGCCTAATGAATGGCCCAAATTGACTAGAAATTACTAGACTTTTACAAGGCAATTTTACATCTATTTTTAGCTTTGGGGGAATTGCCCCTGAACCCTTGTCGGGGGACTGCTAGCACCTGGACCCCCCAGTCGTGGGGGATTAGCCCCCCTAGACCCCCGTGGGGGGGAAAAGTCCCCCCCATACCCTCTCACGTTGAGGGGTGTACAATCTTCCTAGGGTATACATCCGGCTGAAACCTTTGAATACAAAAGATAATCAGGCTCCACACCCAACGGATATGACCCTCATTTTGGTATTATATGTTGACGATTTATTTATGATAGGTGGAGAGCCTATTATTCTCTAGTGTAAAAGGGAGCTGGCCATTGAGTTGGAAATGAAAGACCTTGGTTTGATGCACTACTTCCTAGGCTTAGAGGTGTGGTAGAGACGTGAGATTTTCCTTTCTCAAGGGAAATAAGTTGTCAAGCTGTTGGACAGATTTGGTATGGTGGAATGCAAGTCCATGGCCACGCCAATGGTGATGAATTCCAAGAAACTATGTCGAGTCCTAGAACCTGACTTGGAAAATCCCTCTGAGTACCAATAATTGAATGGGACACTAATTTTATTGGTGAACACTAGACTAGACATATGTTATACTATTAACACTTTGAGTCAATTTATGATGGGGCCACTATAAGATCACTATGTTGTTTCTAAGCATGTGTTGAGATACTTCCATGGGACTATTAATACTGGACTAAGATATATTGCTAGATATGTGAGACTACATGGATACACTGATGCTAATTGGGTTGGAAATTCTGTTGATAGGAAACACACATCAAGGTGATGTCTTAGCCTGGGATCTGCCATTATATATTGGATGAGTAGAAAGTAGAAGTTTGTTTCCTTTAGCATGGTTGAGGCTAAGTATATTGCTGCTAGGATGGCTAAATACAATGCAATATGGTTTAGGAAGCTCTTTGGAGAGCTATTTGAGTAGTTATTGGATATGACTATGATATACTGTGATAACAAGAGTGGGATTTGACTTTCAGAGAATCATGTGTACCATGATAGGTCTAAGCACATTGGTATTAGATATCACTATATCTAGGATATGGTGCAGAGAGGAGTGATAAGAATATTTCACAATTTTATTGATGAGTAGATAACTCAAATTATTACCAAGCCTTTCATAAAAGGGAAGTTCTTGGTCTTTGTAGATAAACTTGGAATGGTGGATGTGACACTTCTAGGAAGGGGTCATGACTGACAGAAAACACTGAGTAATGCTCTTCCCACCTTGCTGAGCTATAGGGGTGCAAATGGAGCCAAAGAGCTCCTGGGGTTGAAGGAACTCTAGACAGTAGGTGTTTGTGATCCTTACCCTTTGCGGTAAGTTGTATCTCTCCTATTATCACTATAGGCTATGTGCGTTCCTTGTCATTTATGGAAAGTTTGGTATCTCCCCCTATCAAGTCTGGGAATTGACAAAGTATACCCCAGTATGTATTCTACCCACAAGTTAAGCTTGTTGGGATTGCCACCCATCTGACCAATTGGTGAGGAGTATTGGGTGTGTGTGATACTTACCACTACTAACTTGGGTATCTCCCCCAAGTGTTGGGATGTAGGAGTTCTACCACCTTAATATTGAGGGTCAAGGTGGGAAGATCAACAAGCAATAAGATGTGCATGATCCTTACCTCTCATGGTAAGTGGTATATCACCTATTTTCATTGGATATAGGATGGTAGGTTAACCTCCCCCATGATGATTCTTCTTCATTAGATCGAGATTGTTTAGCAGATGAGAAAATATGAGATATGATATGATATAATAATGATGATGACAAGAAATCGAAGATGAGACATTTGATGTAGTAAAAAATTCCTCCCTAGATGATAGAAAGAGTTGAAAATTGGTAGTTGAGAGAGAAACCCTCCTTGGAGAAGCCCTACAAACCCTAAGGACACCCCTTTGGCCCTTGGAAAAATTAAATTCGCATATGGGAAAATATTATTTTTAATATGGGTCCAAGTTACCTTCAAAAGTACAAGTCAACCTATAAGAGCAAATTTGACCCCCAAGGCCACATATAAATAAACATCACTTGGCACCACTTGGAGGCAACACACCAAACATTAATTTTTCTTCAATGGTTCAATCTAATTTGAAATTGCAGGGTCTGAGTTCACACATGTGAAATATAGAGGACATTTCTATTGGCTGATTTTGACTTCTGTTTTGGGACTATTAGATCAAAGTTGACTTGAGGAGAGTTTGACTGGTTTTGGATATGTTTTAGATATGTTTTCAAAGGTTGCGTTGACTAGGATTTTGACCAAATGTTTCTGAACACTTTGACTAGCATTGACCATGAATTTACAACTAGGGTTTCCACAAGTTTACTTTGACTTTAACAATAATTTGTGGGCAAACTTTTTGTACTGTTTTGACAGAATTTGACTGAGAAAAAGAGGATGCCTTCTTTGATTGGCTGACTAAATATTTTGGAGCTGATTTGACCGTTGAACATGAATTGGTTAATGTTGTGTTGATTACTATTGAATTTAATTGAAAATTGCAGAACTGGTATTTAACCATATTTTACTTTTATGCTCATATTTGATTGGGTATTGATTGGTTAACTTGGTTGGTCGAGGCTTTGACCTTTGACTAGTTATTGATGTACTTGGACTTTGTATCTCTCTGCTGAAAATTTTATGAAGATGTAATAAAAGAAGAATTTGGTTGTGTTTCCCCCCTTGTGGGGTTTTCCCCTAGTCTTTGACCTATATCTATATGTCTTATTTGATCTTGGTTGTCTTCTATTGTGCATATTTCTTATTGTTCTATCTACAATTGCTTACTATCATTGGGTGATTTTAATTTAATTGGAAAAGTGATTGCTACTATGAGAATAAATTGTCTAAGTGATTGTTATAACATAGAACATTAAAAAATTAACAGGATTCACGGGTTCACTTGTATACACTCTCTGGTTCTCACTCACTTCTCTCTCTGCTGCAATTACTTACTCTATGTCTCTATTTTTTCTTTGTTCTCTTCTCTTCTCTAATAGTTTTTCTTTTTTTCACTCACCCCCATTTTCACTACCCCAACATGAAAGTTCAGGGTGCTCCTTAGGCTACAGAGTCAATGGAAGCCTTAAGAAAAATATACATCCTATGCCTTGGAGCAATTTAGTACCCCTTCCCCACTCTTCTTATAAATTCTAGTAGTTGGTAGTTCAACTACCAAACTAGGAAGGGTAGAACATCACTTTAGGAAGGATTGGAAAATCCCTAGGCCCCCCTTACAACTTTTCCCTCGGTCAAGTTTACCTCCTATGCGTTGAGATCTATGTTGGATTCCATCTTATCCATATTTAGCATTATACAAATTAAAAATAATATTTACATCAAATGCAGTTTGAAAAAATACCCATTATGATCATCCAACATTATTAATCCTAATTTCATTATGCAAAATATGGGGACTAAAAGGGGATGTTACAATCACCTTTTCCTTAAAGGAACACCATCCTCGACATTCTATTATTCATAGAACTAATTATATATAGAGAAAAAGGGTATTCCCTTTTCATGGCATCTTCCAATTCCCATGTCTCCTCATTTGTTCCAAAGTGCTTCCATTTCACCTTCCCCTACATGATCATTTTATTTTGAAGAAAGGTCTCCTTCCTATCGAGCATTCACTACAATTTTCACTAGAACTATCCTCCAGGTTCCACATGTAACATAGCCAATAAATAATAGGATTAAATTTTACACACACACACACACACACATTATCTCTAAGATCTCAAAAGGTCCACAATATGATGGTTCCAACTTGGCACATGGCCCCACTTTTAAGGAACTGATTGCAGGTTTGATTTAGAGCTACACACACTCTCATACTTAAAACTCCTTATGAGTTTTGTTCTAGTTTTCATATCTCCTTTTTCGATATTTAACCATTTTCAACTTCTATCTGATCTCATCATTTATTTAATCTTAGGAAGATTTTCATAGTTATTCATATTGTACAATATTTTTTTTGAAAATAACTGTGTTTTAAAATTTAGTTTGTCCAATATTTCGTTGGACACTACAACCATCATTATCGACACATCTCAAATATTTTATGTCCTTGATGATGGGTGGAGTTTCCACCTGAAATGTTGGAGAAACTAAATTCAAAAACATAGTCCTTTTCCAAAAATTCATCCTACAACTTGTCACTTCTTTTTTCATATCTTTTAATAGGTATATCCCAAGTGTGATTCAATTCACTAGATTATTCAAATGAATGGAATATTGTATTTCTACCCTACATTGATTTAACATTTTGTGGCTCTTGATAGCCATTATTGTAGGAAAAATCCATTAGAGATAAATAATCCTCCCATTTCTTTGGATGATGCATACCATCATTATTAACATGTCCTCCAACACTCATTGTAACCTTTCTATCTGTAATAAAAAATTCCAAAAATTTAAAGTAAATTTGGCATCCCAAACAAATTTTATCTTCTTCAGGATGCCACATGTAGCATGAAAATATATTCCATGAAAATTTGGGCAATTCTAATCACTTTTCGGGTAGAATTTATAGGAGTAAATTAGCTTCCTTTCTTAACTTATCCACTACCACCATCATTGTTTCATGCTGCTTTCGAGCCCTTGGCAGATCAATGATGAAGTCCATAAACATGGCTTCCTATTTCCATTATAGGATTAGTATTGGCTGCAACAACATTGTTGGATGATTATGTTCCACCTTAACATCCTAAGATTATAAACATATAACAATATATTTAGTGACTTATCTCTTCATCCCAAGCCAATAATATAACTTTTCTAGTAGTTGTTATCATCTTTTGGTATCCTAGGTGTCTATAATAAGGTCTGTTGTGGAGTTCATCCATTATCAACCTCTTCAAGTCTACTAAATTTGGTATGTAGATTCTATCCCTATACAAAAATAAACCATCTTTTGTAGATGCGATTCTCGGATTTACCACAGTAGTCATGTTTGATTGTTTATGTCTCAAATCCGTAAGAGGATCCATCACCATAACACAAAAAATCGAGGGAAAGAATATCAAGAAAATAATATAAATAAATGATATGTAGTAGAATGAAATGAAATGAGGAAATCATGTTGGTACTAAACCCTAAATGTAAAACCATTTTTTTTGTTTAATCAATGTGTGATCTTGGAAAATGTAGGAAATATACCTAGGTTGCAACACTTCTTTAGAAGTTGTAGATTTGTTGCTTCCTTTTGTATTTTTATCTTAGTTCTCTCTAATGAACATATTTATTTCCATACATCCCCTCCATGATGGGAGATAACAATGGTTCTCAAATTTTTGTGGTTGGAATTTGTATATTTACCACAATAGTCATGTTTGATTTTCTATGTTTTAGATTCGTAAGAGCATCCATCATCATGACACAAAAGCTCAAGGGAAAGAATGTTAAGAAAACCATATAAATATATGAGATAAAATAGAATTGTTGCTTAATTTTGTATTTTGATCTTGGATCTCTCTAATAAACAAATTTCTTTCCATATATCCCCTCCATGTAGGGAGAAAACAATGGTTTTCAAATTTTTATGGCTAGAATTTGAAAATTGGAGGCTTGGATTTACCGCAGTAGTCATGTTTGTTGTCTATGTTTTAGATCCGCAAGAGTATCCATCATCAAGACACAAGATATTGATGGAAATAATGCTAAGAAAACCATATAACTATATCAGATGTGGTAAAATGAGATCAAATGAGGAAAGTGTGTCGACACGAAAACCTCAATGTAAAACACCAAAAATGGTTGTTTAATGTGTTTGATATTGGAAAATGTAGGAATTATACCTAGGTCATTGACACTTATTTAAAAACTATATATTTTCTACTTCATTTTGTATTTTATCTTGTTTCTCTCTACTGAATATATTTCTTTCCATATATCCCCTCCATGTAGGGAGATAACAACGCTTTTCAAATTCACATGGTTTGAATTTGTATATTTACCATAGTAGTCATGTTTGATTGTCTATGTTTTGGATTCGTAAGAGGATCCATCACCAAGACACAAAAGAATAAGGGAAATAATGTCAAGAAAAATATATAAATATATGAGATGCAATAGAATTGTTGTTTCATTTTTTTTTTTTTATCCTAGTTCACCCTAATAAACATATTTATTTCTATATATCCCCTCTATGTAGGGAGATAACAATGGTTTTCAAATTTATGTGGTTGGAATATGTAGATTTACTACATTAGTCATGTTTGATTGTTTAGATTTCATATCTATATGATGATCCATCATTAGGACTCAAAATCCCGAGGGAGAGAATGTTAAGAAAACCATATAAATATATGAGATGAAGTAGAATTGCTGCTTCCTTCTGTATTTTTTTTCCTACAAGAAAAAAAATAATAATTCTATTCCTTCAAAACAAAGTTACATTCTTATTATACAATTCAAGAGGGTAATCTTAAGGATCTTCAAAGATCCTCCCAGAGTCTATAGAGATATTTATCAAAATATCCCTGATATGTGCAAAAAAAACATGAACATGCGTATATGTTTTTTACATCCGTTTGAGATATAGATCTCAGACCAAAAAATAGAGGATTCCATTGATGATAATAAGGAATATTAAATAGTCCTAGTTTTTAGTCATAGATATGCAATTAATCATGAATTATGTTAACAAAAAAAAATTATAACAAAATAAATAAATGCGGGTGTATTTTTGTGATGCTATTTATCTGCTCCAAAATTTGGTATTACGTCCTCCATGTATGACCTGTGATAAAACTCATAACGTTACTTCCTTAGATATTCTGTGATGTGTTATGCGCCCCGTATCCATGAATATTCCCTCTTTATAAAGGCGATTTGCTATGACACTCCTCTACATGTATGCATGAGAACATGTTAGACATGTAAATGATCTTTGAATTGTGGTGATATCATTTAAAACTGGCATAAGAGTAAACTTTTGACATTGATGACGTTCATTTACCTAGTTTAATACTAACATAGAATCACCATAAACCTGTAACTAGTCATATCCCTGATCCTTTGCAAATACTAATAGGTCTTTGGGGGCCAAGAGCTCAGATAAGTTATTTATTCCCCTCCCTAATCCCATTTTTTCATGAAAGACATGATCCTCTATGAGAAAAAGAGCAACCCCCACCCCCCACATTATTTTCCTCCTAAGAGGATGCATCAACATATCCCCCGGGTATAGTTTTGTAAGGATTCTTAGCCCTAATTAGATGAAGGTGGCTTGTAACTGTAGGTTGGGGAATGTGCTAGAGGATTTCCAAACCTCTAGCTACTATCTTCTCTGGTGGAATGAATATATCCTGGAAAATTCTCTTATTTCAAGTTAACCAAATTCCCCATGAAACTATTAGAGGCAAAGATTTTATGTTTTTTGTAGTTGAATTCTAATACCAAGTCCTCTAACATTCTACCACACTCTAGCCCTCCCATTTGTAGGCAGGTCCCATAGAGGATTTACACACTTCCCAAACTTTCTCCGAGAAATATCATTCTATGAATAGATTCCTTATGAATTCTCCTCTTGATCTGCATAAAAAATGCCAACCATGTCCTGTTTTTTATCTCTTTTGCAACACATCCTAGGTTGGAGCTTTCTCATTTAATAAGCACAACGTGAAAATATGAGTCTCCATAGGACATTTCAGCTGCCAAATGTTCTTCCACCACCAAGTGAAGGTATCCCAATTTAGGTGTATACTAACATGGGGGTGGAAAATACATATCAACTTATCCTCTGAATCTATCAATATTACATTGGAATATTGTACTTTTATCACATATATGGTCCATTATATTTAATGTTTTCCTTCTAGTCCCAAAGCTCTAACTCTAACTTCTAACTCTATTGCCATAGAGTCAAATGTTGTGTATTTATTACTTGATACAATCTCGAGTAGCCTCCTTCCATGAGACAATTTAACACTTGCTGAGATAATTTGAATCTATCCCCACCACTAGCCTATGGGTCTATTCAACCTCTGATAAGGCTCCCATCCCTTGCTTTCCACACTAGTCCATTGCTGATAATATCAAAGGAATTTAGCACAACTCTCCATACTATTGAAATATTCACCCTTGGCTTGACTGGAGTACAAAGCCAATCTTCCAGTGACAGGGGAGCTATATATTTTCCAGTAACCACTTGAGTCCACAAATTTTCCATGTTAATTAATCTCCATCCACATCTTTCGGCTAATGCCAATGAGAAGAAGAATATGTTTTTAAGTTCCTAGCCTCCTAAGGATTTTGACATAGCTATCTTCTGCCATCTCACCCAAGGGATCACACAATGGGCTTTTGGCCCTATCCATAGAAAATATAAAAAAAATCTTCTAGCTTTCTCAAGATCTCCCTTAGGGATCTAGGCTAAGGATATCTAATAAACTAGGATAACCTCCAACTCAAATTTTACCAAAACTAATCTTTCTGCTCGAGACTAGAACTTGAATTTGCAACATTTGAGTCTTTTATTGAGTTTTTCTAGCAATAATGCCAAATCTACATTGGTGCACTTGTTTTGTTTCAAATGAAACCATAACTATTTTAATCCTTATTCAAAATCTCTCATTTCAAAGGCAAAATTTTGAGAAAGATGCCTTCTTTCTCTATTCTCCATATTTATGCATGAGATAGTTGATTTTATGGCATTGATTTGCATACCAATTGATTTACCAAATAGAGATAATACTTCAAACAAACTGTCAGTATCACATGGAAGCATTACAAAAAATTAGTATATCATCTACAAAAAGTAGATGTGTAATAACCATATGTTGTGCAATATTTAGGCCTTGAAAAGTGCCCCACCATTTTTCCTCAGTTATCAAAAGACTAAGGCTTTCAACAACCAAAGGAAAGAGGAGTGGAGATAAAGGGAATCCATTCTGTTGACAGTGCTGGATACCAACAATAGGGAAGGGGGTATCCTTGATGTGAAGTCCCAATTAGACCCCACACCATTTTGACTAGGAGCCCCAACTAGAAATATGGTTGATTTCCATAATAGTGATCTGATGATGTGGCTTCGCTGTAATAAACATATAAGAATATATATAAATAAATTTGGTGAAAGCAAGTGAGTAAAATTTCTGAAATATCAATTGCAATACATAAGAGGTTATTTCACACAAAGGAGAAGATAATGAGCCTCCAGAAGAAAAGTAATAGTACTAATCTAAAAGAGATGCATAAACATATAGAAGAATTAAGAAGAGTTTTTTCGGTAGAAATCACATAGGAGAAAATTTTTCCAACATGTTTCGAACCAATTAGTGTGGTTCATTATCAGGACCATATGAAGATGCAGATAATGGCACAAGCTTAAATAGAGAGTGATGTAGAGACCAAAATATAAAATAACATCTAGTTTATGAAAATTAATATTTTAATAATGATTATTAAGATAAAATAATATTCCTATAATGACTAATATAATGGCTAGTTTAAGAATAATACTATTATAATTTATAATAATAATTAAAAAAAGAAGAATTGTTAGTTAGCCTGCAAAATAGTTCACAAGAGCACATACAACACACATTCAACAAGATACATACTAAATTTAATGAAATAGTTCGTTGACATTAGCATGAATGAAATAACATATATCGTAGACATTTAAGGAACCAACTTACAAAATCCATGATACATGCATGAAAAGTGTGTTGGCTTTGAGGGCTTCTGGTCATTAAGTGAAAGTTCCAAGTATACAATACAATGATATGACACTAGCCCCAATAGTGGAACATGAAGCCACTACTTTCTTCTCCAAAGAATGATACTAACTCCTATGCTAGACTAGAGAAGCCATAACTACCAATATCAAGTTCCAAGCCCTTTTCTTGAGTTATGAGTGCTTATTTATAGCAAATGGGATGACCTTTCATCTCTCCTTGTGACCTTTGAGTTTCCCTTACGACTCTTGGACTTATTTTGTATTGATTCTAACTAATGACTCTTTATATTCCACATTTTACTCTTGGACTTCTACTTACATTTACACTTATATTATTTTCTAAATACAATAAGACAAAATTCCATACTATTGTAGAAAACAACAACGCCCCATTTATTGTTTACCATAATAAAATGGGAACCCTTTTGTTTTTCTTAAGTTTATAATTTACCCTTTAATAAAATATTTTTTCTTTAATTAAGCATTACAATAATAATAAAATATTATTCTTTTAAAGAACCACCACAACCTCAATCAATATTATTAAATCCTTTGAAAAACACACTTTTGTTTTATCACTTAGCAAAAATAATTATGGTACCCCGAACCTTAGAAGCTCGTAAAGTTTTAAAATTTAATTCTAAAAGATTTCAGGAATACAGGAATCCGAGCTCCACGCCATCCCAAGTACATGCATAAAAGGTTTGGCCCACTCTCTTGTTGTGCATGAAATCCTTTTTGCGGACATAAATGATCCCTCTAGTCCTATGGGAGGACATAGCAACAAACAAAGACAAATATATACAAACTTTCCTTGTTTACACCAGAAAACATAAAGGATGATAGATGAACTACCTTCCTTTGATGCTAACATCCATTGGGGTCATCCTTTATTCTTCAGCTTCCATGATCAATCTCCTCTTCACCGTTATGGATGAAAACCTGCAAGGAAAATCACGTGGAGATAGAAAACACATACATAGAAAAAACCATTCGGATATAAACCATATAATAGATCAAGGAGTATTATACTAAATGAGCAATGATTGACACATTTATGGAAAGAAAAAACATAGTGTATTATTAATAGATGGTAAAGGGAGAATTAAAACCACTTAAGATTTGATGTTGGAAGCCTCCTTTAGGTGAGTTTCTATGTCCTAGCCTTAACCTTCAAGCACTCCTTTCTCCTTAGAAAAATGGGTAGCATTTGGGCATAGTTTAGCACGAGAAAGGCAGTAGCCAAATAGTTGTGGATAATAGGGATATCATTTATATGTAAGGAGAGGGAGTTGAGGATCCATAAAAGGAGGGAAAAGTTCCACATCTCAACGGAAATATCCATGAAAGTAGGATCAAGGACCAAGAATGGTAGGGCTCATTCTAATCCTCATTCACCTGTAACCAACTTGTTGTTCTCAAGAATTTTAGTAAGAGAATATTCTCCTCTACTTTACGAAAAACCTCCTAAAGAGGTTCAACACGGGTTTTCCTGATAAAAGTCATGCATATAGCACTAGGACTGTATAGTGAAACAAGTTACCAGCACGTGTCACTAATTATGAAAAACACGCTGATCCTAAAAACAAGGTCTTTTGACAAGTTTCTTCAGAATTATTTCATGGCATGTCTTCTTCTTTTCTTCAGGGATGATTCTGAACATGTTTCATGATGAATACACTGACAAATTTTGTCATTTTGAAACATTAGGATATGAGATAGGGAGTGTGACAAAATATTGTATAGCAGATGCTTCGTAAAGCATGAAGGCATAATGAGAAGTGATGGCTGAGGTGCTTTAGAAGCCAAGGGAAGGACTCGAAGAAACACCATTAGGAGGACTGAAAATCAAACATGATACAAGATATTTGACATATCTGATGTAAGTATTCCTAAGAATACATCTCTGAGTAGACATCTAACAATACATGAATCCACGGGATGGATGTAGCGATAAGAATAGAAGGGATAATGTGTATAGATCCATGGCATGGACGCAACCATCCAAATAGACGAGATCATGTGTATAATCATGAATATCTAATAACTCCACACAACCTAGATGTAAAGGCTGAAACCTACGATCTTCATCTCTGTCTCGATCCAACCAAAATACAAATACTACCATGTGAATATATGTGTCAAAGTTGAACATTCTAGAAACCACCTGACTAATGGTCAATGTTGTAAACCATTAATAAGCATGAAAGAAACCACCAATGATGATGATGGCTCTCAAGGCACAAAAACACAATCCATGAGTGTGAACAATGAAACTCAAGTTGAACTCTCATAGAATGATTTGATTGAAGGTCAATGATGTGAACATATATTTGAATGCGAAGAACCCACCATTGAGTGAGTTCCTAGATCATCTTCTCGGATAATGAGTTGGAGTTGACATGAAATGATCCATAAAAGGACATAATGTTTCCCACATCATGGACACAAAACATAGGATTTTACAAAGTTGAAAAGAGTAATTAAGGGTTGATGTAGAAAAATTCAAATAGGGTATAAGGAGTTTGAATTGCAGATGGGACTTCTCTTGAAAATGTCAGCAAAACAAATCAAGAATTTGGAAGCATTTGAATCAACATAGGATCAGAGGTCATGGTGACAATAAGATATAATTAGATGAGAGTAAAATGGATTCACAAAACCTAGAAAGGCAAGTGATGAAGTGAGGGTAACCCAAACCTGACACGAGATATAGACAAGTGTCATGTTCAAGAGTGACATGCCTTTTATAAAAAATACAGGATATATGTTTCCTTCCATTTCCCCCCACTATTTATAACAAGTACCTCTTTATTTTTAATTTCAAGATTGAAGAGGATACCATATGCTTGTCATATAAGTTCATCCTTCGGATGAATCCATCGTAGTATTTATAAAGGGCCCTACAAAGGAGTAACTCAGTCTTGTCATGGTGAAAATTCCTTCATCGTTTCAATTTTATGAGTTCGACGGAGGGGTAACCCGACATATTTTTCATGTTTAGAGAGTTTCAAAAAGAGGCAAAAAGAAAAATCTAGATGTCCCTTTTCATAAATAGTCTCTTAAGTCCAAAAAGATAGAAAAAAATACTCAAGAGAACATCTTAGCCATGTTCGACTAAGGTATTCCTTTTTCATAGCTAGTCTATCTCTGTCTAGAAAAGGGTTAAACTTATACTGAGTAGACGCCTTTTCATTTACTTTTACGAGTTCGAAAATACAAGTTCTTGAAAACATTTTCATATTTTGGGAGTCTGAAAAGAGCTGAAAGAGGACTCCACCTGGAGGAAAGAGTGGTATAAAAGGATAGCAATTGGTTCTGGCCATGATGGAATTGCTCAAAACATGCAAAGGTCAAGAGGCTGGCTAATAAGTCCACTCATCGCAAATGTTCCTAAGGCAAGGCTAAAATAATCAAGTGAAAGTGTATGATCAGCCAAAGAGATGGTGACAATGGAATGAAAAAACTAAGGCTCATCTAGCAAAAACAAGCTGATAAAAATGGAAATCACAAGAGCTAAAGTGCAAATGGTTTCATTTTTACACAAGATTGAAACATGGGAAACTATGCTTGAGTATACTTGAAGAAAGTTTCATTTTTTCACAAGCTTGAAACATGAGAAAATACTATGCTTGGTGATTTGGTTTCATTTTTACACAAGCTTGAAACAAAGACAAACTATGCTTGAGATTAGTTTCATTTTGACACAAGCTTGAAACAAAGAAAAACCATGCTTGAGATTGGTTTAATTTTTACACAAGCTTGAAACAAAGAAAAACTATGCTTGAGATAAGTTTGCATGCCCCAAAAAAACGAATCAATCTAAGGTACACGCCCCTGAAGATTAATTTAATTCACCTAAGTAGATTATTCATTACTAACAGGTGGATGGAATGAAGGTTCATTTATGAGATCAAGTGAAAGACTCAATTGGGATTTTATGAGATCTAATCAAAGACTCGAATTGGAAGGGGATTTGTTTTATTTTTTAATGGGCTTTACATAGAAAAATAACCATGATCATGAAATCTTGTTTCATTATTTAACGATCTTGAAACAAGTAAAGGAACTTTGCTCCAGGAACCTTGATTCATTTTTTAAGGAGCTTGACACAAGAAAAGGAACTGTGCTCCAAGAACCTTGATTCATTTTTTTAAAGAGCTTGACACAAGAAAAGGAAATGTGCTTCAAGAACCTTGATTCATTTTTTAAGGAGCTTGGCACAAAAAAAGGAACTCTACTCCTAGAACCTTGATTCATTTTTTAAGGAGCTTGACACAAGACAAAGAACTCATCTTCAACACCTTCTTTCATGTTTTAAGGAGCTTGACATAAGACAAGGAAATTGGCTCCAACACTTTGATGATGGCCCATACAAAACCATGGCTTCCAAAAGGTTCTCATTAGATGGGAGAACAACACTCTGAAATGGACACATGTCAAGGGATCTAATGGAAATATCAAGCTCCAATTCCCCAAGTACATGATACACTATATCATTGACTAGATAATTGATAGACGCAGGCATGGAATATGTGGATGCATAATTAACTTGCGGCGGGGGTGATACCACTTGCATACAATGACCATTAATTAATGAAGATGGTTGATTAGGATCCAAATTAAGACCAAAAAATGAAAGTTGATAAATGGCCATGATTCTTCATTCATACGAGAAACATACCACATGAAAGAGAGAAGAGACAAGAGCTCCCATGACATAAACGTAGTCATGACCAAGGAGTAAATTAAAATCCAAAGGACCTTTGACAACCATCACATTGATATAGATGATTTTTCCTCCCAAAGAAATAAGCAACTTAGGAAGGATCCATAATGGTTGTCTGGTTCCTCTATTAAAAGCCAAAAAATTCTAGGTAACCGGCACAAGTTGCAGAAAACCTAAAGATTTCCAAGTAGTTGAGGAGAAAATACTAACAGATGCACCTTCATCTATGATTATGCCAGGGATAGGTATATTATAATCCTATACTGTGATCTGAAAGGGAACTTAAGGGGGAAGACAATATCCTTCCAGTTGACTCCAATCAAACGAAGTGACCATACTACTTGGAGGGTGTGCCATGGGAATGGGAGAACTGCCCCCTTGCATTATGGGAATGGGAGGATCACCCACCTGTACCGTGGGAACATGAGGATATCCCCCCAATAATTGGAATTTGAAGAAACAAGAAGAACCCGAGTGGTATGAAGTTCACTCTCTATGGGAAAGGTATGATCAACTGAAGGTGGAATCAAACCAACCATTTTCTAAACCAATGGTTGTTTGGGAATAGGCTCATGGGATTCACTTTTAGAGAGAGTGGGATTTACTAGTGGAGGATTAGGGGAAAGCTTTTGATAACCAGTCGGAAGATGAGGCTGAGAAGTTGTAAGGTTTTCCAACAATTTTGAGGCTTCATCCATACAAGGACAAAGGTGAATAGGATGATTCCCTTCACATAACCGTATAAGGAAATTTGACTTTGCCCTTTTTCCCATGGACCTTACTATCACTAGTTGAGGGTTTGTCACCTACATGATCTCTAAAGGCTGATGACGAAGGCTAATTTGAGCTTATAGACCACACTTCTAATACCTTGGGATACCAGGACAATATCTAAGAAGGTGGTCACCCTTGCAAAGCATGCAAGGGAATTTTACTTTGCAGGGATGATTGGAAGGTTTCTCCATACTAGTTGCATCCATAACAACGATTTCTTGGTTGCCCCCCTGCTTATTTTTCTTATTCTTAAGCTTCCTTTGCTTCTTCTTCTTATCCACCTGGTTACTAACTTGCAGGCTTTCACCAAATGAAGAGGAAGAAGACCGAACATGTGAAGAAGGCAAAGAATCAACTTTATGATAAACTGGAGGTTGATATTGTTCAAGTGGAGGAGAACTCGGTTGAGAAGCAGTTTGGACATTCAAAACCATAGGGTTTGAAAATAACCAAACTAGAAAATCGATGGTAATTATGGGAAGGGATAACGTTTCCATATAAGGAGCACCAATATTTCAAAAAAGGAAAAGGACTAGGTTTCTCGTCAGAGGGGTTTCCTTGATTCGTGGACTCAGGAATTGTTGCCATTAGTCTTAAGCAAAGATCTACTAAGGAGTATTTCCACAAGAAGGATGTTGTTCACGGTCAATTGATTTTAGAGTTTAACGACAAAAATAAATCAAAGAGGGGTAACTAGGCATGAAGGTTTACCAAGCAACCGTGGACCGCTATATACACCTTGGCAAACCAAGGACTTAATGTATGGAAAACAATCTCCTCGAATGTTATGTTGTGACATACTCTGTTACCTATGGATGGATAGAAACCTATAGGGGACTCCCAATATATACTTGATGGTATGTGGGAGTGTAGTCTATAGTAGTGCTATCTAATGCGTAACCATTCGATGAGAGCGTTCCTTTATACTTTTCATACGTGGTGCGCCATCTGATATATCTAAAGGTATGTGGAGAACGATCGTATACACTTACGTATGTGGAACGAGATTTCACCCCTGGGATACAAAGCCAGAAAAAAGCGACAACTCTTACGTTTAATGATGCTAGAACACGTCTCTAGCCTAGACCTCTAGATGTTTTCATTAATGTTGCAAATTATCCTTAGGTTAATTGAGGTAAATTTTAAGTTGGTTTTCAGTTAAGTTTCAATTTTATGGCTCAAATATTGATGTCACCTGAACACACCTATGATGCAACTAATATGGAAAAATAATTCTTTTCATTTCAATGAAAGCTATATAGCATAGGGAATAAGTTCACACATTGATACAACAACCAAGTATGCAACAAACAAAGTTTCCTAACTAGATATTTCACTTTTACTATTCCAATGCACTCACCAAAAGTAAAATGAATTTCAATTCACTAAGATGCACCTACATGAATTTTTCAGTTTTTTCTTTTCAATGAATGAGAATTCACTTCTTTTCAGCTTTCAACACTAAGCAATGTTATCTATGCTCAATGATAATCCAAAAAACAACTTTTCAATGCAACATAATCTAATGCAATGAGAAAAGTAAACTTTGTGATGAAAGCTAAGAAAATTCAAATGCCATTTCGGTTATGGTTTTCAAAAGAATGAATAATGATTTAACCAAGAGAAAATCAATATTTCTTCCACACATACAACCAACAAACAATAAATCCAATTGACCTAACGACTCAATTGAAATTCACTTTCACTAATTCAAATAATGGGATGGACTTTTGCAAACCAATAAGAAATCAACCCAAATAATCGAAAATTCAATGCACACAGGGAAGGAGGACACTTCAGAGATCAAGACACAATAGACCTTTTTGTTAGAAACCCTAAAAATTATCAATTTTTAAGGATTAGCGTGACTATAATAGTCAAAACCCATGATGACAAGGATTTCAATGCTACTGTAATAGAAAAAACGCACTGACAGAGTGACTGTTTATCGATAAAATGCGTTGGGCGAGAAAGACTTAGGAAAATAAAAATAAATTCAAAGATAGATCCAAACTTGACACTATAAAGGACATTTTACTCAAAATTTAGACCCATAATGAACCGAAATTACAGATCACTAAGAGGTTGGCCAAACTAATCAAAAGTACCAAACATAAGAGAGGAGGTTTGAAGGGTTATAAGCTCCCCATTGGAGTTGCCATTTTGTTGTGCGAGAAATCCTTTCTACGAACAAAAATGATCCCTCTAGTCCTATGGGAGGATCTAGCAACATAGAAAGAAAAATAGGTGCAAATTTTCCTAGTTTATACAAGAAAACAAAAAGGAGGATAAACGACCTATCTTACTCTAATGCCAACGTCCATTGGTGTCGTCCTTGATTCTTCCACTTCCAAGCTCAATCTCCTCTTCACCATTATTGACGAATACTTATAAGGAAAATCATGTGGAGACATCAAACACATACATAGTAAAAACCATTCCGATATAAACCATTGTGATGCAGGAAAGTGTTCCCTCTATGGACAGAGGCAACCCCTCTAGCCCTAGAGTGGGTCTAGTCACAACAAAGATAATCAACAATTGATTTCCTTAAACAATCATCATTGGAGGCCTACCTCAGACCTGTGGTTGATTAAGTTCCATTGCACTACTCCAACTTCTACTTCCTTCTCCTCAACGAGTGATTAACTTGAAACAATACAAAGAGAAAACAACAAAGCACGTAACTGGGAAACAACAATGATCTATTTACTCATAAAGTCAAGATGTCATGAGCTATCAAGTAAATTACATACAAGACATAGGAAAACATCATTGATTGTATTAATAATGAATCAAGAGCAAGCTTACAACCAAGTCTTGACGTCACAAGCCTTCTCAGAGGGTCCAGCCAGTATGTTTCTCAAGCATTCACTCTTCAAGGATGAATCTCCCAACATACAATGTCTCTCTCTCACTCGTAAGCTTTAACACAAAGTTAAGGGCACTCCACAACCTTCCACAAGCTATCAACAATCCCACACTTTTCACACCCACACCAGCTATCTATCAAACTCAAAAGCACTAATAGCACTACCCAACCAAAAGAAATGGAAGACCATAGCAAGGGTGAGTGCTTTAATAGGAGAAGGAGTCTCCATGACATGTGGAAGGAGGAGCTCATCCTCAAGGAAGGTAGCACAAATGACAGAAATACCATACCAGAAGGGGAAGGGTGACCCAAACTATGCCAACAACCAAGTTTGGAGACATCCAGAAGGCCGACTATTGAAACGAATTCGCCTAATCTGGATCGTCACGAGCCGTAAACTAATTCTTCACGACGACATTGCGAGGAGACAATGCACGTAGACCCATCGTCGCTAGACACAACTGATAACCTCGTGCTGAGTCAGGAAATCCAACCGTTGTGGGAAACAGATGTACACCCACGACAGAGTTGTGATGAGACCATTATGGACTGGGAACGTCACGTATATTAAGGCCTTATTTGCGACAAGGCAGAAACTTAGGGAATGAGGGTCAATTTGCAGTAGCAGAGAGCATTTGCTTAATCTTCTTACGTCAGTGGGAAGATATGAACATGTTTATTTGACACATGACACAACAGAAGGACCGAGATGAGGATGGTGACAAATTACTGTGCAACAGATGCTCCCTAAAGCGTGAAGCCCGAGAAAGTGGGAGGGGTGAAATGCTTTACGAAACTGTTTGAACTAGAACCACCTTGAAGATCATGCAGGTGCAAGTACAACTGATATCTATGATAGTGAAATACATATAGTCTAGGCATGGGCGTAGCCATCCATAAGACATATAAAAATTGGTTTGTGGTATGGACGCAGCCACCTAGTTGATAAGACCATAATAATGACAAAGGTATGGTCACAGCCATCCATGAAGACTCAAGTATGGTCGCAGCCATCCATCAAAGAATCATATATGTAATCACGAACCAATCTACACAGCCCGAACATATGTAATCTTAGTTCGGGGTCTTGAAACCCAACCGATCATAGTACAAATTCTATCATGTGAACAGACGTGTTGAAGTCAAACATGATAGAAAGTTGCTTGATTACCGGTCAATGATGAAAACCATTAACAAGCGCGAGAGAAACCATCAATAATGCCAATGGCTCGCAAGGTACTGTCTAGTATAATCCACTAAGTGTGAAAAATGAGTTGAAGTCGAACACTCGTGGAATCACCCAATCAAAAACCAATGAGGAAATTCTATCATTAGGTGCAAAGAACTTGCCATTGAGACATGCAAGTTCCAAGGTATTGAAACAGATCTCTAGATCAATCTCCTGGATAAGGAGCTGATAGGAGACAATCTGTCATAGGAGGGCCATGATGTTTCCTCCATCAACGACACGAGATAAGGAACAAGTGGTAGATGGTGAAATAGAGTATCAGAGGAGGAGGTAAGGGTGTAAACTGCAAAAGGATTATACTCTTGAACACGTCGGTGACACGACTCCGGAATGTGGCAGCATTTTGGTACCAAGGGATCGGAGGCTCAATGGAGGCAACACGAATCAAATGGAATGAGGCAAAATGGGAACCTAGAACTCTGGAAGGCCAACTGACAATGTGTGGATATCCCAACTTGACGAGAAGCAAAAGTGTCAATGTTCAAGAGTGACTAGCTACCGCAGGTAACCAATGATGACTTCCAAAATTTTCCCCCACCATTACTGGCGAGTACCCCAATTATTTTTGAAAACAAAATTGGGATAACATATGATTGTAATATAAGTTTGACCTTCAGTCGAATCCAACCTAGTAATAGTTTAACGAGCCCTAGGGAGGAGAAGCTCAAGTCTCGTCATGGTGACGAGTCCAATGTCGTCAGGGTTTAACGAGTCCGACATAGGTAAAACTCGGAGTCTTTTTCATGTTTAGAGAGTCTGAGAAAGACATGGAAAAGAAAACTCTAGGGGGGTCCCTTTTCATATATTTGTGTCCCTCGAGCTCGAAAAAGTATAAAATAATACTCGAGAGAACCACTTGACCATTACGATCAAGGAGTACTTTTCATAATTAGTAACCTCGATCTGAAAGAGTAGAAAAGTGATTGAAGACACGTCGTTTTGTAACCAATATCAAACTTGAAACGAAAAAAGTATGACAATCTTTTCACATTTATATGGTTGGAAAAGATGTCAAAGTGGACCGCCTCTTATTTCATTTAATGAGTCAAAAGGAATAACTCGACAATCTTTTCATCTTTTAAGTCGGAAAATAGCTTAAAGAGGACTTTGCGGAAAATACATACCAAGTGTATACAGAACTATAATACGGGCCAACCATTGTTATTTCTGTACAAAACATTGCACCATAATATCCATTCGACATAAATAGATTATATATGTAGAAATAAGGTCAAAAACCCAAAAAACCCTAATTAAAAAGCCACACCCTAAAGTGTAATTCCTAATTTTTTCAAAAAACACTATAAAAAGGGGTGTGGTAATTCTATTTTTTCACATTTAGATTGTGCATTTTTACCTTTGGCATTTTGGAGCACAAACTTGAGCCGACTTCCGAATTTGATTCCGGCATCAACGGTCCACAGTTTGTCCTGAAACTTTCTCCAAGTAAGTACATTCCTCCTTGCGCTGCATTTTAGTGGTTTTTTTTCATGAATTTGGTGTTAGATAGGTGGTTTTAGGTGGATTTTAAAATCTGAGTCTACCTCTCGGTCGTCACGGAAAATTTGCTCGGGTTAGTGACGACTGAGCATGGTAACACGTACCACCTTTGGGATCGTCGCAAGAGATTGATGTACTCTTGTGATGATCGCGGGAAAAATGAACTATTGAGCTCGAGTCGTCGCCGCTGTTTGCAAAGCAGCCATGATGGTGCCGTAAAGTTGAATTTTTTTATAATTTATGGATTTAAACTTATAAAAAGAGTTTCTAATTCATATTTCCTTTAATGCAGAGCAACATGGCATTTGTATGGCAAGAAAGAACTCACGATATCAACGCCAAACAAGCGTTCAATGATCTCGGGTGCCGAAGAGCTTTACTTTCTTGTGGATTACTAAAATTCTTCCTCACTCTGCATCTTCGGGCCCAACCTAAGTTGTTAGAGTTGCTAATTCGTGCTTGGAACCTAACGGATGGAAAGTTTGTTATCCGGGGCAAAGACATTGAGTTTGATGTTGTGGATATATATTTCCTAACTGGATTGTCCCATCATGGTGAGAGGCTAATTTTAGAGGGCCAAGGAACCGACGATGAATCACTGGACATGTTGATAGCTTGGGTGTGCCCAGGGGCATGTAAATCAACCTCTAATGGGAAATTGGTGATTCCAATAGTAGAAGACCTAATTCTCCACTCATTTATATTTATGGTGATAAGAGTAGTGGGCCCCAAGCCCAACACAAGGCAACAAAGACCTACCTTCAGTTGGCTCTTGATTGCCTTAACCCGACCATGTACGACTGGGCTAAAATAGTGACTAATAAGATGAAGAGGTAGCTCACCAAATGCCATCGCGGGCAAACGAAGCAGTTCTGTTACAGGTCTATTCTAATCCCACTCATGCTAGAGTGAGTGCCGTCACCTTAGTTATAGGACATGGAATTAGACAGACTGAGACCGCGAGAGACCCAGATCACTCGCTGGGCACATGTCATGTTGCGAGGGGGTGGCGGTTGACCAGTGTCATGGGGGACACTATTCTGAGAGTGGCTAGATCGCCAGATGATCTTTGTCGAGGATTGGACATACGTAGGTATGGATTTTTGCAGGGACCCCGACATGATGCCCCCTGCTAGCGAGCAGTCGAACGATGGAGGTAAAACACTTAATCACACTATTTTCTATTTTGTCTTTTATGATGTTTTTTTGAATTTTTCAGGCATATGTATTAATGATGTATGTTATGTTACTTGCAGATGTGGGACCAAAGAGGCCTGTGGGACTAGCTCTGGAGGCATGGAGGGATCCATAAGGCATCAAAGAGCTGGCCTTGGTTCCTCCAACTGGCAGTTCAGTGGAGATAGTGGCCCATAATCTTAAGGGCCTGACAGAGGGGATCCCAAATTACAGGGGGATTGAAGAGGTCCCCGTAGAGTATCAGATACATACAGTAGGGGTTGTAGGTTTTAACCCCGTACAGAAATTACCTGCATACGAATTCTAAAGTACAGAAAAAATAAACAATGCGAGAGGATAACACATAAAACACATATACACAGAGATTTCCAACTGGATCCCAAAACCGGGACTACCAGCTTGATTTTTCATTATGTTCCTTTCAATGTTACAAAACATATTTATACATGCCGAAGCATCCAATACCATGGACCGAAAACCATCGCGTCCAAAACCATGGACAGAAAACCATCGCGTCCAAAAAACATGTGCGAAAATCATGCACAAAACCATAGGTGGGTCCGCCCAACCTAACATAGGGTCCAAAACCAAAATTTTCCGGGGCGTTGCCCCGAAACCCATAAAGTGGGGTTACGAGTACCCCTCAAACCCCCTGTTAACTATGTGGAAAGAATATAACACAACCCAACAATCTCCCACTTGTTGTTTTCTTTCCACAAGGGGCCACAGGAGAGCTTAGTCATTTTTCCAGCCCTGAAAAACCCATTGTTTCTCTACACCAAGAGAACTTCTCAGAGCTAACAGATTTTGTCAATGCATCTGCAGTATTCTTCAAAGTGTCCACCTTTACCAGCAACACCTTTTTGTCTTCTATCATATCCCTCACAAAGTGATACTGAACATCAATGTGCTTTGTCTTTGAATGATAGCAGGGTTCTTTGCCAAGAAAATTGCACTTTGGCTGTCACAGTCTATCCTTATAGCTCCCTGTACTAACCCCATACTTGAACACAATCTTTGCAACCAAACTGCTTCCTTGCTTGCATGAGTGGCTGCCATGTATTCTGCCTCTGTAGTTGATAGTGCCACTACAGATTGTTTCTTACTCATCCAACTGACTGCACCTCCAAATAGGTTAAACACATACCCACTTGTAGATCTTCTCTAATCTAGATCTCTAACCCAGTCTGCATCAACAAAGCAATGAATATCCAACACTCTATCCAATCCTGGTCTTCCTTGGTAGCATAAACCATAATCACTAGTGCCACGCAAATACCTGAAAACCCGCTTCACTGTTGTCCAATGCTCCTTCCTTGGTTTTGACATAAACCTGCTCAATACTC
>APFE030322143.1:2788-23967 GCA_000404065.3 Pinus taeda
TATCAATTTGATTAACATATTATTTATATCATCAAAAATTAATTAAAAATATATTTTATTAAATGAAATAAATATAAATATTTTTTTAATATATGTTTATTGGGTATAAAATAAATGGTAATAGGGTATTTGTTAAGATATTTTCTAGTAAGAAAGTTAGCAGTTCAAAACCTATGAGCAAAAATATAGCTATGCTAAGGGTTAGTGTGGCCAAGGCCAGATACAATCACCAAATAATTTTGACAATTTAAATGCCTAAGTCATGGTTACTCAAACCACTAATTCAACAGATCAATAATCTCAAAATTCACATTACCTAACCAAAAATAAAATAAACTTTTAATACATAATAACTTAATAACTTTTATAGTAATTATATAAATGCATATATGATGTATAACGTTGCACTCCACACTACATAACTCACTTGTATCCATAAAAAAAAAGTGGAGATTTAACATTACACAGGGCCATGGCAATGCTAACATAACAGGAATAAGATGAAGATATAAAATAGTAATGCAGAAGGACAATAATACAAATATAGAATATGATACAAGCCACCCGATATCGTATAATGGTAAAAGGTGAATCCTCCCCATGACCGTTGGTCATCATTATTCTAATTGATTTTATAGGTGACCAACTTGCCTTACAAGCCACCAGATATAGTATAATGGTAAAAGGTGAATCCTCCCCATGACCGTTGGTCATCATTATTCTTTTATAGATGACCAACTTGCCTAACACCATCCTTGACCATGACCAAATTGAATTTGTAAATAACCCACTTATTATACACCACAACATTAAAAACAATATAATGTTACTATCATCCATAATTTCTACCACCACCCTTGACCATGACCAAATTGAATTTATAAATAACCCACTTTTTCATCACCACAACATTAAAAACAATGTAACGTTGTATTCAATATGTTGCTGATGAGATTTGATTTTGGATAACACTCCTCTTTCTTTATAGCTCAGAGAAGAATCAATTAATAATGGTAGCATTAATATATGTCAAAACTTTTAATTGAAAATATATATTTTATAAGTGTATTCCAGCCATGCAAGTTTAAATTTCAATTTAAAGGTGTTTAGATGTGACATCTATCATCTACATGGAGAGGATTTATGAACAAGCCTTTTCATTTGGTGAGATTTCTACAATGTTGGATAATGATATGGCATTAGCCTTATGGGTTTCTATATGATTTTTATTGAACCAAGTGTGATTTTATTGGGTCAGGCTTCCTACACGTCTATAAAGAAGTGTGGGCAGAACTAAACTTTTAGAGTAAGAACCAATCAAGGAATTATCAATTTTGTCTCTAAAAGTGGAGACCTACAAATAATCATAAATTGGTGGCTTATGACTTTGTTAAATATCCCATAGAAGATTTTGGCTAAGGCACCTTCTTTGGGTATGAAGCATATTTTACCAAAGGTGTTTCCTGTAGAGAAAACATGATATATTCATGGGGAATACATTTAAATGATGTTATTACCACCATCGGAAGGCATGGAAGGGGCTTCAATGCCTTATGTGTTAAAAAAAGCGTTGAAAAAACTTTAGGTCAAATGGTCTCGTAATTTTATGATGTTTAAATTTGTAGGTTATGCTCCCACCTTACATTGGAATTCTCAAAATTCTCTTTTCATATGTCTTAACATGTGTATCTATCAACATAAGCAAATATGAAGAGGTTGGGCCCCTTTAGTTAATAAGAAAAGGTTACCTCTTGGCTCCTACATTACATGTAATGGTTGTTGAAACCCTAAGGTATCTTTAATGTTAAAAGGTTAATGTGATGGTGATTAAAGGTGTTCTCCTTCCTAAACTTGAAATCATGGGGCAATTGGGTGATATCCATTTTATTACGACTCTTTTCATACTATTTAAGAAGACCAAATTGAATTTTAAGAAGATATGATGGAATGCTTGGACGTTCTATTTGTTGCCTTAACCTCTAACATTTAGTGGGTCAAAGCACAATACTATAAAAACACAATGTATTATCAATAAGTCATTGGTATGGTTGAATTGGTCTTCGATTCAACCTTGACATATTTTCAAATTCTTAAGAATACCTTTTTCTTTATAGGCATTTCCCAAAGATTTATAGGAGAATAAAAGTAAGGTATTTCACAAAATTAATTTGGGGCTTTTTTATAATGCTCAAGAGTTTAGAAGGCTTACCATTGAGGCCAACATTTATGTTTCATTTCAAACTCTTTCTCATATTAAGGATGTTGGTACTTTTGTTTTATATAGTGTGTGGAAGCCTTGGGGGTTGTTAAGCACAACTTGTCATGGGGAGACTTATCTCTTCTAACTAATCTCTCTTTTATTAAATAATGCCTATGGTGGTCCTTTCTTATAAAATTTGAAATAATTTGTTTGGCCAAATCCTCTTGGGTATTAGTGGTGAGGTCTCATGAAAGGTACTTGCCTTGCTAATGGTATAAATAATAGCATGACATGAATTTGATACCATTTGGATGATCTTAAAAGAAAATATAGTTTGACTAACACTAACAAATTCATTGTGGAGTTATCAAGGACTCATTTCAAATGACCTTGTGCTTTAGCATTCTTTCACATGCCTTCAACATGATGGCAAGCCTAAAAATGGGGGAAATCCATGACCTTCACCAACTATTCTAGGTTTTAACCATGTACAATTAATTGCTATAAACTGATTCTTAATTTTTTTTTGAAAGGATGTAATGTTGCAACACACATTAACTCAAAATTTTCCTTATAAACCCAAACTGAGAAAACCAAAAATATTTTTCAGTATATTCCTCCTTTATGTTATTAAAATACAATATGTGCATCTTTCAACTTCTAAAAACAACCAATCCACTTACCTTGGATTAGAATAGCCTTAACCAAAAAATGTAAAACCATGGGTTGAACTAGCATGGTCACAAAACTGCGAAAAACAAAAATAATATGCTAAAAACCACTAAAGCCAGAAGCAAATAACTGCCTAATTTTTTTTTCTTATTTTGGGGGTTATGACCCTAAACCATAGCAGATGGGTCTTTTCCCCCCTACGACCCCCCACTATACTAGGTGCAACATATAATATGTGAGGGTAGTCGTACATAGAATATAATGCATACCCTACAAGTATAATCCTTCTTTAGGATACAAGTGGCTATGCTCAAAAGCTATCCTATAATATTAACTCAATAATATCTATCCACTAAATCCCAAGCGTAAGACATGGTTATTTCTACTTCATATCCTTTGAAAGATGGCCTTGGAACCCAAGAAAGCTTTTTTCCCATTTGTTTAGTCATGGGAGGCCTTCTAGTGGGTGAAAAGATTGTCTTTCCTAGGGGTATGAAAACCCATGTTGTCCACAACATGAGCGAGTGGAGGTTCTTAAGCATTTGTTTTGGTTTTGTGTCTTAAGTAAGTTTTTATGGGCCTAGATCATATGTCTATGTAAATAGTACCTCCCACCCTCTATATCTTGGAGAGATTTCGTGTAAGAAGATAAGATTCCTTGGGCCATTGACTTATTTCCATTATGTTTAGATTCTTATAAGAAATGGAATTTAGTATTAGCTTTGGAAGAAGCATAATATTGTTGCTTTTAATTGAACTATCCCATAAAAAAAAATCTCCTAGTACGACAATGTAGTAACTTGTATTAGCATGTTTATACAAATCATTGTGTGGGTGCAAAAGCCAAGGATGGGTATGGACCATACCCATTGGCAAGATATCAAAGAGATGAGAGTAGGCCTTGTCACCAAAAAGATAGTCAAGGATGCGATCGAGTCAGCATTGGAGGAGTTAGACACTTGTTGTACCCTACAATGGAAAATAATTCTCGCCACTGGCCCTAGCCATCTCTAAGGGCATGTAGATTGCATCATGATGGTTGGAAAATCGCATAGTTGAAAAATGTTGATTCCAAAATTATTAGTTAAGGTCTTGCCATCAACGATCATGAATTACCTCCTTCAAAGGTTGCCAAGTTTATTTATTATGTTTCCTATCCTTGTGTTGTGATCTTTTATTTATTGTTGTTAATTTTTTTTAACTATAGAGTTTTAGTTAGTGATTGTATTACTAGAAGGGTTTTGGCTTAAGCTAACCTATATTTTTAATTTTACTAAGATTTTGCTCATGCTTGTGTAGATTCCACTAACAACCCACCATTTTTGTGTTAAAGATTTATACACTATACTTATAATAATAATAATAATAATATAATTTTATGGTCATGGCGCAATTAGACAACAAATTGATGTATAAGGCCCTCTTATTTGTAGGACAAAGATCCGCGTCCCTGTATTGATTTGATTGTTAAAAATTAAAAAAATGTACATACTCTATCCTACTTTAAATTTGAACCCATAACTTTTTATAAATTTACATATTTTAAATTATTAAAACCACTCAAACTACACACTAATAATAATAATAAAATCTTAATTAATGATAAACATATTACTAAATCCTCCCATAATTATAAATTAAGAATAAATAACGCATCAAATATTTATGATAAATAATTATACGGTCAAACTTCTGTTCATTAATGGAGGGTTAAAGACAACGAGGGTTATCTTTTCTTCATAAAGTAAGAGTTAACTGAGAATTATTATTATTTTTTATTAAATTTAAATTTCAAATAAAAAGTTTCTGTGATACAAAATGTCACCCAAAAAAATTATGCAAAGAAATTATAGGATAAAAGTTGGTTAAGACCACTCATGATAAGTGGGGCCTTGTGGGGCCTTGCTCCTATGGACAATGATACTCTCCACTCGACATACTTTCACATCTTGTGACCTAGGGATCACTTATGGAAGTGTGTGTTGTTTGAGTGGACTAAATAATGATTGCAAACATATACGTTATCAAAATGTTTTCACTCTATAAATGTCCACTTACCAATAAATATAAAAGTCATTATTTTAAGCCATATATAGATATAGTTTATATTGATAATTACAAAGATTTATGATAACAAATGAGTGGGAATGATGACTTTAAACCATAAGAAAATAATGTGAAATTTTCATAAAATATAAAATGTTTTTAACTAATTAACTAAAATGTTAATTATAAAATTAATAATAAATGTAAATGTGATATTGATATTTATATATATCTATATATATAGCATTTTGTGGTATGAAATATTACAAGAAGAAAAACATTTAATATTAGGAAACGTGAATAAATTGAGTGGAAATTGTGAGACACAACTTAAATATCAACACTACAAATGATTTATGGAGTATGTGGTCAGACGGTGAAAAAATTCATGGTGCCCTAGGTTGAAGTTTAGTGTGTGGAGGAGGGAGGACGATCTAGTGCACTGTAATGAAATCCTACCCATCAAAAATAGAAGACCGATCTATTACGAGGCTCCTTGCCCTAAAACCTAAAACCACTAGAGGAGGGGGCCACAATACCATAAGAGGACTAAGGAAATTTAGTTGTCGACTTTGTTGTGTGATGTAACAAAGTATCTTGGAGACAATTAAGCATCCATGACTAACACATTTGGAGCTGAAGAAATCGATAACTCTGGAAGTGGATAAACAATGTGGCAATCCCAGTCAACATTATGTCATCATGACATCATCACTAACATCACCCAATTCTTTTGAAATTCACACCTAATTGAATAAAGTATATTGATAAGTGAAAAGAGAGGAAACAAGTTCATTTTATTATCTATGAAAACATATCAACTTTTGAGTGACCTGCCAACTCAACTTGTTAAGTGGTTCTTCATAAAATATCTCAAACTCAAGATCAACAAACTTCGTGGACAAATCTCGGGTAGCTTCTCTTACATTTCTTAGTGTTTTAAAAAGAAACAAAGTGACCAAAGCTAATAGTTTAAACTTCGCACATTGTGATACTATAAATTTTGATAATTTACCATTAGTATATAAAGAGGCCGATGTATATGATACATGTTGTAAGTTTGATCTATTCCAAGTTGTCGTGGTTATTTTACTGGAATGTTCATTACAACAAATATGATATTACTATATTTAAAATATGGAATTCTACACTATTACAATTTTATTAAATTTCTAGATTTTATTGTAAATAGTACATGCATAACAAATATGATAATACTATATTCAAAATATGGAATTATACACTATTACAATTTTATTAAATTTCTAGATTTATAGATTTTATTGTAAATAGTACATGCATGCGAATGGAAATTATGCATAAAAATAGAGAACAACAAAATAAAAGCTCACACACACACAAGACTATGGGAAACCCTTTTGGGAGAAAAAATCAGTTGGAAGGTGAGGCCACTCCTCTCTCTTTCTATGTCTGGAAATATGGTTGCGAGAACATATAGCTATGGCCTATCGGCTGCTATAGTGCACAAATCCTCTCCCTGTGTTCTACCTCCTATCCCTCTTGGTTATTTTACTCAGCTATGGAACAAATTCACTCGGAAGAATGGAATGCCTCTTCCTCCTAGTGGCTTGACTATAACACATCCTGATAGCCTACTAGTGGTTAAGTTCGACTACCTCAACCCTCAACCAGAGTTACAATATAGACTCTTATAGAGTCTTTAACATCATAATCATGTGGCTAGCCCCATTTCCATGAAAAATGGGGGTTGTTGCAACATCCTCCCAATTTATGTATATGAAAACATGAAGGTCAACTTCTGAGTGGCATAACTTTCACATATAAACTCTATTGACACGCTTCTTGTGCTGATAGAAATATCTCCATGTGTAGAATAGCATGGAATTGTGTTGCGCTATAGAAGAAAATTTTTACTCAAAAAAAGGTCGTTTGATGCCTCAAAATTCTCCTGGAAGGTTTCAGATCTTATTTTCCAAACTGGGTCCCACCGATAAGAACTATCTCGTGAGCTGATTCCTCCACTTTTTCCACTCTAAACGCATTGATATGGTTGAAAATCGATATAATTATTAAATCCGGATCATAAATGCATTCACTTGATCCCAATGGACATTGATGACCACCCGCCTATTCCACCTGGACATCTAGTTGGTTTCATCATTTTCCTTGATTATAGCGCAACTTACTATTTTTAGCATTTTCGGGTCCTGAACTTCTAGAGTTGTTTTGAACATATAAACTTTGTTTTTTTAGGTTCGTAGTAGGCCCACAATTACAAGCTTTCCGCAAATATTTTAGTACTTGGAGAGACCTTTCTAACAAGGTATCATATGTGTCAAACGAAGATCATATGACCAAGTTACGACCCCAAGAAGTTAATTGTCTAACTAACCCCAACGGGGCCCACAAAATTTTGGTGTTCCATCTCCTAAGGTTAGGGTTTTGATTGTTTAGGTTTTCCCTTTGTTGGTCAATAATAAGAAGGCCCTTGAGCCTCATTGCAACATAGTTAAGAGGCATGTAGCCGACACATCTCCTCTCAGAGATAAGCTACCATCGCTCGAGCTTGTTTATTTCCATTTTATATGTAAGCATCTTTCAGTTCTTTGAAATTAATGAAATACAGATTTATTTTGTTGCATATCTGTGTTTATGTTTATATATGTATTATGTTTTGTTCTCGCATAAGGCCAAATCAGTGGTATCAGAGCAATTTTCTTTTTCTCTATTTTTCTGTGCATGTCCCCAATGAGGTCAGGGTATAAGGAGTTGGGACTTGAACTAGTTGAGCCCTTGCAAGACCGGCCTCACTGACATCGATGACCTCCCATGGCGAAAGAAGATAAAGATGAGGGAGAAAGAGATCATATCAAACTGTTGCTGAAAGAATCCCTTAAGCGACAAAGGAACAAAATGATGGATAACTTTGCCTAGGTCCTTTGGCGGATGCCAATCGACAACACATCTTCCTCCAACAATCACTTTGGAGGCACCACCCCCTTCAAGGTGTTGAAAAGTGTAACTAGGTTCGATCTTCATAATGACTTGTAATTATGATCTTTGTAAATGATGAAAAGAAGTAAATAAAATTATTATTGTAATGCCTTGCTTCATGGATTTCATGAGCAAGAGGTTTATTTTAGATGGCTCCCTTTGAGAGCCTTAGGATTTTTTAAAGAGTCAATGTCTTGTATGAAGATATGTCAAAAATATTTTAGTCTATAGATTGTAAAAGAGCCCTCCAAAGACAAGCATGGGTCTCCTTCTAATGTCGGCTTCAAGATGAGGCAAAGATCTCATGTCGGCTTCAAATTAGAGACACATCCCTTCGTTGAAGACATGTTAGCTTATATATATGAGCATACTACTATATATAGGCATGTAGGGTATCCACCTTGAGACAGTTTAGAGTTCAGATTCCTCTAATATTTTCAGAGGGTAACTACAGTTAACCGTTCAAATATTTTCGAATGGAAAGAACAATGGTGAGTTCAAACCTCTAGTACAGTCACAAAGCAATTCATATCTCTAGTTTTGGTGGATAGTTACATTCAAGTAAATTTGGATGTCATTACAGTAAAAGGAATTCATATTCTTCTGAAGTCTAGTAACCAAGCACAATGACAAATAATATTGTAGTGATACGAAGAAAAGTTAGGTGTCATGGTTATGGAAGAGCGAAAATTCAGTGATTCGGTGAACCCTAGTTTAAGGTCTCAGTGCTACCTTAAAGGAAGGACATCAGTACTAGATCAAGGGAAAGAGATAAATGCCATCATAGAAGTAAGTTGATAGTAAGGGGGTCTCAAAGAAAGGAGATCTTGATATGAAAACAATAAGAAGATCTCCATGGTGACAAGTGTCCCAATGCTAAGGAGATTGAAGAGGAAGAGAAGACAATCAAGAGAACTAGTCTCTTGGTCTTGTAGTGGCTAATAGCTCAAGGGTCTTGGTCTTGGTATTCACCAACTGGAATCTCAAAGAATAATTTGTATGGATTTTTCTCTCAAAGAGTGAGAGGTTTTGGCCCTGGCTCATAGCCTACATTCTGTTTCTATTGTCTATTTATGTTTATGCATCGGTAGTTGTTTAATGAAAAATAACACTAATAACTTAAGCAAAGAGAAGATCCTAATCTAATGAAGTAAAATATAATCACAAGTAGTTACTAATTGATAGAAATCACCTAACTCTAATGCCATAGACTTATCAACATGGTATCATAGCTAAGGCGACAGTCAAGGAAATGAATCTAATCAAAGAGACAATCAAGGATCAAGTTTCAAGGAAGGCATCAAAGCAAAGTTAAGGATCTACATTGAAGAATCAAACCCTAGATCAAAGGAGGAAGTATACTTCGAAAGGAGCCTTGGGATCATGAAAATAATCAAGGCCAAAGCCTTATTTCTACTCAAGGTGAATAAGATCTACAAATCAAGGATACACCAACAAGAGTGTTGGATCTTATAGTCTTTATTAAAAGACCACAAAGACCCTCATCAAGATGAAAAGATATAAAAATAAAGGAAGACCAAAGTATAGAGAAGCATTTCTTGGACCAAGATCGCATCATCTTGGTGACCCTATAAACATTTATTTGCATTCATTCACTACCAAAGAAGTCGAAGAATCTTGAAGGCGAGAAGGCATTATCATCTTCAAAATCTATAAGGAAATCTCCCTATCACTGCAGCAAGGTCCCCTCCTTATCCTTAAAGAAGATCACTCGAGGAAGCATCAAAACATCCTCATCAATCACCATCAACAAAGGAAGCTAGGTCTAAAGGCGTTGACATCATAAAAGGAGAAATATGCTTTATTGAAAAAAAAGGCTTTTCATTTGGAAGAAGATCATCCAAAAGGAGCACTAATACATCTTCTTCAACCATGATCAAAGTGATCAAGTTGAATACTTCATCTTCACTTGTCAAGTAAGTATCTTTCATTCTATAATCAAATTTGGTAAAATGACTTTGTTTTGAAAGGTGATCTATAAACTAGTTGGGTCATCAAAATTACTTGCATGGAAAAATGAGGATAGACATAGTCCTCGAAGAAAGTGAGGTCATTGAATTTATCAATGAAAATGTCTCCTCTTAATACATGGAAAGGTATTCTTATGAAAGACCCCTCATATAATAGTATTGGAGATATCAAAGAGATAGTATGTGATAAGCTGGTAGAACTATTCTTTGAATTTTCCATAAAGAAGGTCACATCACTTAGATCAAATCTATACAAATTGAAGGTATCAAAGGATAAAGGGTTATCTTCATAAGATATCAATTTCAAGATCTGGGAGAGATAATCCTCATTGTTCTAAATTCACTAACTGATGAACAAGATAAAAATGTGTGTGAGGATAAGAAAGATATTCAATGACGTTTAATCTCTATGCAAGATAGAAAAAGATAGGTTGAGGAAAAAAGTATTCAGACATTTACTGAAAGGAAAGAAGAAAAAACTAAGATTCAATGCTATGATCATTACAGGAAAGATTGTCCTAAGCTTAAGAAGGGAAATAACAAGAAAGATAGAGAAGAATTCCATTTCATCGAAGAACTGGAGAAAGTTGAAAGAAGGAAGTCCAAGGAAGAGGAAAAGCATTAAAAGTAAGAACTTGTGACATCACCATGGGAAACATGAAGGTTGTCTGATAGTCAAATATGAAGGATATAGCTCTTAAGAACCTCATTTGAAACTAAAGGAAAGGGAAGAAGTCATCTAGGACAAGTCTCATCACACATCAAGTCAAAAGGAAAAATCTGCTAGATAGGGATATGTAAGATCCTCAAGATCATATAATGGAATCCTCACCGAATGATTCACCAATCTAGAGTGGAATCAAGTGTTTCATCAGGAACTCCAACTTGTGGAATTCATGAGATGATGGTATGATGACATAAGAGATGAAGTAGATCAAGGGGTTGAAGATATTTTCAATCGAGGAAGCTTCTGAAAGAAGCCTAGATGACCTAAAGGTAAATGAGGTATGTATGCTTGTATTAAATATTATAAAGTCATGTTGTATGGTTGCAGGTAACATGGATCACTGATCTATCTTGAGAAGCATGATCAAAGGAAAAATATCTCCTCCTTTTAAAGGATGTAGGAAGACATAGGTCACATTAGATGAAATCAACATAATATGTCCCCATATGAAAATGAGGTGGTTGACAACAACTAGAGGAAATATGATTGGAAGTTCCTGGGAATATCATGTGTGAAGAAAGGAAGGAAGAGATCGTGGACTATGCAACCATGAAAAAGGAAATGAACATATGAGGACTAGAACGTTTAACTAGGAAATCTCCTGGAAAGATATGAAGACTCTTATTGAAGTCTGAAAAAGATGGAGACCCTTGACAATGGATATCTTTGGGAGATAGGTCAACATGTATGTAGGATGCTGATGCAAACTAGAATATGTCATGATGAAAGACCATCACAAAGGTAATTCTAATTTAATTTTTCATCTCTTATTTTTGAACAAATATCTAGATGGGCTTATGCAGGACTTCTAAAGGGAAGAATTGTGGATGAATTCCAAGAGAACGATGTAGAAAATATGTGATAGGTTAACCCGATAATGCAATATAAATCAAAGCAGAATACTATAACCTACTTCTACTATCAATTTTTGGAAGCTTAAAGATCAAGCTGAACCATATAACCAGAAGAAGAAAAATCAATGGCACAATACACATGAAAATACTTTGGGGAAAGCCTCAGATAAAACCCCACACTATTGTATTATCATACATGGTGGAAATACGTAGGAATTATACAAAGCCTTAGCTCTCACAGCTAGCCAGCTCTCAATACAATCCTCACAAATTCTCACAGGCAATCTTGGCTTCTCTCCAACCTTCCTCTCTGTCCTACAAGCTCCTGTTTCCTTGCGCTGTTTCTTGTGGATGATTATCCTATTACGAAGTGGAAAAAAAACCTTCAAAACTACGCAATCCTCAAGGATGAATTCTTGACTGCATGCATGAGTTTTCTCCATGAGAAAACACATGCAACTGATAGTACATTGTCCTTAAACATTAATCTCAACTGGGTCTTTCTCAGAATAGACATGCATTAGTTTCTGATGAGGGAATCTTCAGTTAAATGGAGTAGCATTAGTTGAGTACATTAATGCATCAACTAATTGTTAACTCACTATTAGTTCCTCAAATAGTTTGGAACTAATTTAACTAGACTTAACTCAGTAAACTGAGTTAACTAATTACAACTCAAATATAAGTCAATCTTATCTCCTTAATTTAAGGGATAACTCTTGCATGACTTCAGAAAGAATTCTAACTTGAATTTCTCCCACTAATTAATTTAAAATAAATTAATTAATTATTTCCAAGTAGTTTTTAAGACTAAATTCAATTTTAATTCACAATTTAATTCAAGGACAACTAAAATTGGAATATTCTTGTTTCCATATTTCAACACTCCCTCTCAACAAGAAAGGGATTATCTACCACCGTGATCCTGTCTCTATGGAACTCGAATTTACACTTTGACAATGCCTTTGTCAAAATGTCACAATCTTGCTCCTCCATTGAAATATACTGCAACAACATGATCCTCCTCGCCCTCTGAAAAGCCACGAGAAACAAATCTTGCCTTATGCTTCTCCACACTACCATCAACAACTTGCTTTACCTTGTAAAGCCAATGTGAACTCACAGCTGGCTTGTTCTTAAGTCTTGGAACCACATCCCAAACACTATTACCAACTATGGAGTCATACTCCTCCACCATAGCATCAACCCAAATTGGCTGCTACACTACTTCCTCAAATGAAGATGGCTTGGTCTCAACACATTCCCCAGCAAGGGCCATGTATCTAGTGTACCTCTCAGGTGACCTCCTCTGTCTGCACTGAGAAGATGGTGCTCCCACATTCTCTCTCGCATCCTCCAACAATCTGTCAGCTTCTCTTGTGTGCTTCCGTCCATCTCTGGAAGACTCTGCTTGAGTGGATGTCTCCACCCTGGAACCTCTATATGTGGCTTCTTCGCATCATTCTGAGGCTCCTCCTCCTTAGGAACTAACAGTTCCTCCACAGCCTGTAGTTGGTAGTCCTCTAAGGGAAACTCGCATGGCATTTGCTTCATCAAACTTGAGATCTTTGTGAACCACTATCCTCTGACTGGTAGGCAAGTACACCGATAGTTGTGAGGTGTATAGAGGTACCCCATAATATCCCACTTTGCTGTAGCTCAGCTCTTCCGTGCATCCTTTTCACATGAAAATATACCAATGAGCCCAAATCCTGAAGTGACCCACATCTGGTCTCTTACCGGAGAAAGCTTCCTCTGGTGTCTTCATCCCAAGTATGCGATGTAGGCTTCTATTCTGTAAATAGACCACTGCGTTGCATGCTTCAGCCCACAAGTGAAGTGGTAGGCCTTGGTCATGCAACATTGCCCTTGCTGCCCCTACAATAGTTATGTTCTTCCTCTCGGCCACCCCATTCTGCTGTTGGTTATGAGGTGCCGTCAATTATCGTTTAATTCCTTCCACTGCACAGAAGTCCTTAAACTCTTGAGAGACATATTCTCCATTGTTGTCGCTTCTAAAGGTCTTGATCTTCTTCTCTGACTCTTTATTGACCAAAGCTTTGAACTCACAAAACTTTGTGAAAGTTTGGTCCTTCTTCTCCATGAAATAAATCCAGCATTTACGAGAATAGTCATCAATGAAAATCACATAATACCTTTTCTTCACTGTGGATGCCATCGATAATGGTCCACAAAAATCAGTATGAACTCACTGTCTCGATCATGAAAGGACGACTTGGTGTACTTTCCCAAGGTAGAACCTTTGAATGTGTTAACTTTCTCAAGCTTACCTTTGGGAACTCCTGTAGATATCTGCTGCATTTTCTTCAAAGCCCCATGATGCAAATGGCCCAACCACCTGTGCCACAACTCACCAATGTCTTGGCTTTGCACCCATTCTACTTTCGTACTCAATGCTGCACAATCATCTACCTCTAGTTTATAGAGATTCTTCACCCGAATCCCTATTCTCTTGGTCTGACCCGTGGCTATGTGTCTTAGGAATGCCTTTCCTTTATTGAAGACAACATTGTAGCCTTTTTCCTCCAACATCGCGACCAATACCACGTTCTTCTTCAGTCCAGGCACATACATCACATCTGTCAAGGTGAGAGGAGCTCCATGCTCCCTCTAAAAAGAAACTGTGCCCACTCCTGAAACGCTATACCTTCCATCGTCACCCATCTCTATGTGCATCTTAAGGTCTTTCTCCTCCAAGGCATTGAATAAATTTTTATCACTGGTCATGTGGAATGAGGCTCCACTGTCAAGATACTAGACACAACCCATCATTGATGACACCATGCATGCGATGAGGGGTAAAGTCCATTTCAAACTGATCCTTCCGAGGATCCCTTCTTGAACTTCTTCGATGGGAAATTAGTCGCATAATGTCCCATCTTGTGAAAATTAAAGCATCTTAGTTTAGACATGTCACCCTTCTTCCCTCCATGAGAAGAATTCGATTTGAAATGGGAAGCCTTCCCCTTCCCTTGCCTTACTTGCTAAGGCCAGATTTTCTTCATCATCATTCTTGGATGAAGAACCATCTTGTGTGCTCCTCCTAATCTCCTCCTGCATAATATATTATCACATTCATTCCCAATCTGGTAGTTTCTCCCTTCCATTCACAATGTCTTGGTAGCTATTCCAACTCTTTGGAAGGCCAAGGAGAGTGAGGCTCACCATATCATCATCGGTAGTAGTTATTCCCACATTGCCAAGCTCATCTATGTAGGTGGTGAGCTTGTTTAGATATGTAGAAATAGTATCACTCTTCTCCATCCCGATTCTTCGAAGCTTATCCTTGAGTGTCAATTTCCTCTGGTCACTACTATTCTGGTAGAGGTAATTCAATGTCTTCCACATTGAAAATGGAGTATCCTTTTCATGGAGACTCGAGACAATATGGTCTCAAACTCCCTCAAGGATGATTTGTCTCGCCTTCGCCACACACTTCTTCCACTCAACCAAATCTTGTGCATTAGTTGAAGCTGGCTTTGGGATTTCTTGATCAATGAATTTCTTCAAGCCATTGTCTTCTAATAAAACCTTCATTCTATCTTTCCATGCTATGTAATTCGAGCTACCTTCCAAGGCATACTCGAGTCTCAAGCCATAGAACGCCGTTGGCCAACCTTGAAGTATGATATGAATTCGATTTGCACCTGAAACCCCAAACATCAAACTTTGAATTCTCTTCTCAGTATACTATTCATAGCTCTGATACCATGTAGAAAATATGTGATAGGTTAACCCGATAATGCAATATAAATCAAAGCAGAATACTATAACTTACTTCTACTATCAATTTGTGGAAGATCAAATATTGAGCTGAACAATATAACCAGAAGAAGAAGAATCAATGGCACAATACACATGAAAATACTTTGGGGAAAACCTCAGATAAAACCCCACACTATTGTATTATCATACATGGTGGAAATACATAGGAATTATACAAAGATTTAGCTCTCACAGCTAGCCAGCTCTCAGTACAATCCTCACAGATACTCACAGGCAATCTTGGCTTCTCTCTAGCCTTCCTCTCTCTCCTACAAGCTCCTGTTTCCTTGCGCTGTTCCTTGTGGATGATTATCCTATTACCAAGTGGAAAACAAACCTTCAAAACTACGCAATCCTCAAGGATGAATTATTGACTGCATGCATGAGTTTTCTCCATGAGAAAACACATGCAACTGATAGTACATTGTCCTCGAACATTAATCTCAACTGGGTCTTTATCATAATAGTCATGCATGATTTTTTGATGAGGGGATCTTCAGTTAATTGGAGTAGCACTAGTTGAGTGCATTAATGCATCAACTTACTGTTAACTCACTATTAGTTCCTCAAACAGTTTGGAACTAATTTAACTGGACTTAACTCAGTAAACTGAGTTACTTAATTACAACTCAATATAGTCCATCTACTATCCTTAATTAAAGGATATCTAGCATGAATTAGAAAGATCCTAGCAGATGTTCACAAACTAATTAATTTAAAATAAATAAATTAATTATTTCCAAGTAGCTGTTAAGACTAAATTCGATTTTAATTCACAATTTAATTCAAAGACAAATTAAATTGGAATATTCTTGTTTCCATAGTTCAACAAACCATATAGAAGGATGTAATATCCTTTCAAAAATATGGCATGAAGAAGGCATCATGACATGAAGCAAGTCCAGATGAAGACTAATGGATCACTTTCTAGTGAAATGAATAATGGCATGATTGACCCATGGATGGATGGTCTGTGCCCTATGAAGAAACCACAAAAGATGAAGACTCCTTGACAAAGAAAATTTATGACATCAAAGGAACGATCTCTTCAAGTAACTGGTTGATGATTTGATGTAGGTATCTAATTAAGAGGGGTCCGAAAGAACAAGTCTTTTACTTGGAAGAAACTTGGAAATTCATAAGCTAAGAGGGAGATTAGGTACATTCCTTCCATAGGAATGAGTACATTCCATTATTGGAATTGATATGTCCTCCCTAATTGAGAGGGAGAGATAGAAGCATCATTCTGGTCTTCACCTGGGAAGAATTGAGGATTGGGTAATCATGTGGCATCCGATACTCTTTGAGTATGAGATACGAAATCCAAGATAAGAGTAGTCATGGACCGATATTATTAGAGGACTGGCTATCAAGGATAAGAATAGTCCAAAGTAGGTCATACTTTGTGAACACCCGGGTGGAGTATATACCTTGAGAGCCAATGATTATGGTGTCTATGAATCATTGGTCTTGCCAACATTGTGCTCTGATCATGTGGATAGAGTTGTTAGTCAAGGCCTTGCTATGTAAAAATTCTGGGTGGTATGATGCTAGACAGATGGGTTACCAATCCAATTCTTCTTATGAGAAATTATTTAGATGGAGAATGATCAAGTACCATTATGAATATCTCCCTAGTTAAGAGGAAGTGTTGAAAAGTGTAACTAGGTTCGACCTTCGTAATGACATGTAATTATGATCTTTGTAAATTATGAAAATAAGTAAATAAAATTATTATTGTAATGTCTTTCTTCATGGGTTTCATGAGGAAGAGTTTTATTTTAGATGAATCCCATTGAGAGCCTTAAGATTTTTCAAAGAGTGAATGTCATGTATGAATATATGTCAAAAGTATTCTAGTCTATAAACTGTAAAATATCCCTCCAAAGACAAGCACAGTTCTCCTTCTCATGTCGGCTTCAAGATGAGCAAAGATCTCATGTTGACTTCAAATTAGAGACACATCCCTTCGTTAAAGACATGTCGACATATATATATGGCCAAACTACTATATATAGGCGTTTAAGGTATCCACATTGAGACATTTCAGAGTTCTGATTCCTCTGATATTTTCGGAGGGTAATTATAGTCAACAATTCATATATTTTCAGATGGAAAGAAAAATGATGAGTTTAAACCTCTAGTACAATCACCAAGCAGTTCAAATCTATGGTTTTGGTGGATATTTATAGTCAAGTAAATTTGGATGTCATTACAATAAAAGGAATTCGGATCCTTTTGAAGTCTAGTAACCAAGCATAGTGACAAAGAAGTTTGCAGTGATACGAAGAACAATTAGGTGTCATGGTTATGGAAGAGCTACAATTCAGTGTTTCGGTGGAACCTCAATTTAAGGTCTTGGTGCTAACTTAAAGGAAGGACATCAATACTATATCAAGGGAAAGAGTTCGATGCCATCACATAAGTAAGTTGACAACAATGAGGTATCACAGAGGGGGTATCTTGATATGAAGACAGTAAGAAGATCTCAGTGGCGACAAGTGTCCCAATGCTAAGGAGATCGAAGAGGAAGAGAAGACAATCAAGAGAACTAGTGTCTTGGTCTTGGAGTGGATAATAGATCAAGGGGGCTTGGTCTTAGTATTCGTCAATTAGAATCTCATTAAATAAGAATTTTTGCAGGTTTTCCTCTCAAAGAGTGAGAGGTTTTGGCCTTGGCTCATAGCCTACATTCCGTGTCTCTTGTCTATTTATGTGTATGCATTGGTAGTTGTTTGATGAAAAATAACACTAATAAATTAAGTAAAGAGAAGATCCTAATATAATGAAGTAAAAGATACTCATAAGCAGTTACTAATCGAGAGAAATCACCTAAGCCTAATGCCCTAGATTTCTCAACACAAGGTACAAGTTAACTTTGATATCCTGATATTCGAAGGTCAAATAGATGTAGATGTTGTAGATAAATGGCTAAATCTATTGAAAGGTTATTTTTTGGTCCATAATTTCTCCGAAAGGAAGAAGATTATTTTTTCACAGCCTAAATACATCCCCCATGTCAAGTACGGGTGGGAAACTTACTATGAGAGACAGGGCGAGGGACCCTCTTTATTTTTAGTCGTACCCTCTTGGAACTCTTTCCATGATGCTGTCAAGGAACAATATTACCCTGCTAGGAGATATGGCGAAAAGTACATACAATGGACTACACTGCGACAACAAAGGGATCAATATGTGCATGAGATGAAAAATATTTTCCATACCCTATGTTGAAAGTAGGGTATCAAATATTTTGAGAAACATCTGGTGCTCAAGTACCATGGTTGTTTGCAAATATACATTTAGGAGGAAATGGAGTTCCTAGACTTCTCCACGCTTGGTGTAAGATACTGATATGCTTCTAAGGTTGAGTAGAAATTTAAGTAGAAGAAGCGGGACTTTGGATCAACGAACCCAAAGTAGAGCAAAGGCGTCCCCAAGCCACAAAGAAAATGGTAGAGCCAGGCCACGACCCTCGAGGAGAACTCCTTGAAGCCACAACCCAAGAATAATGAGAAGGAAAGGACATACATTGGCGAGTGGTGTGAGTTCCATAAAAATACCACTGACAGCATGGAAAAATTTTGTGCAAAGTAGGCGTTGGTGGTTAAGCTAAAGGACTTAGAGACAGATGAATGCTCTCATTTTGAGTTGGAACATAACAAGGGAAACTAGATCATTGACGTAAAACCAATTGTGATGGTAGCCACCACCAATCTCCGAAAGGTGGAACCTAACAATCTAAAGGAGGGGGGGCACCTCTTCCACCCACAAATGTGGCTAAAGGGTTTGCTAGTGTAGTTCATCGTTAACAGTGGGAACTAGAAGAACTTGATTTGAGTTGAGGTTGTTAAGAGATTGAAGCTGCAAAATATGTTGCACCCACTATCATACACCATCAGGTGGCTCCACCTAGGGTGAAATATCTATGTCAGCCAATAGTCTCACCTACCCTATAGCATCAAGCCATTTACAGATGAGTATTGTGCGATGTTTCCCCTATGGAAGTTTGTGATTTTTTATTAGGTTAGCCATACCTATGGAAGCACCATGTTGTATGTGAATCAATTCCTCATTTTTTTATTATTACTTTGGGTCAGAAATTGTACAAGATACCAGAGGTAGCGTTGCCTATCTCCTTTTCTTTGTTCTCTGCTAAATAATGCAGTAAGATCATTTCCTAGACAAGCATAATTTTTTCTTCCTTATGATGCACCCTTAGAGCAAGAGGAAGATTGTGGCCACATCCATAACTTCTAGACAGGGCTCCTCCACACAGCAATAACAAATGGAAAAGGTCATGAAGGATTACATGGACATCTTCACCTCACCCACATGGGTACCCCAACACTGTTAGGTCAAGCACTCCATCAATTTGACCTTGGGCGCACTGCTATCTGATGGACCGATCCATTGATGCTCTATTCTGGAGAAATATTAAATCAAGAGGTAGATTCAAGAGTTGTTTTAGAAAAGTCACATCAGCCCAAGTTCATCACCCTATGGGAGCCCGATTGTGTTCGTAGAAAAGAAGGACATAACCTAGAGGATTTGTATTGACTATTAGACGTTGAATAAGATCACTCCCCAGAATAGGTATCCAATCCCATGGATTGATGATCTTCTGGACCAGCACAAGGGGGATAAATATTTCAACAATATTGACTTGAAATATAGTTATCACCAGGTACCAATCAAACCCTCCAATGTGTGGAAGATTGCCTTCAAATCCAAGGAGGGTTTTTTCAAATGGTTGGTCATTCCTTTCAAGTTGAAGAATGCCCCGCAACCTTCATGATGCTGATATATGACATATTGTTTCCCTTCACCAACTTTTTCATGGTAGTGTATATGGATGACATCTTGATATTCAACCAGAGTTGGGAAGAGCACCTACACCATATTCGACAAGTCCTCCAAACCCTGTGACAGCACAAATTGTGTGCTAATTTGAAGAAATGCACTTTTGGTATGATCCTGGTTCATTATTTGTTGCACATCATTGATGAGTAGGGTGTGCATGTGGACCCAACCAAGATACAAGTTATTCGAGATTAACCAGTCCTAGCCACTCTAATAGAGCTCCAAAACTTTCTAGGTCTTGCCAATTTATATTGTAGGTTCGTGTTGGGATTCTCTCATACCACTTTGCCTTTGAGTCAAGTCACCAAGGGCGAAGTGAAATAAAATTTCTTTTGGTATGAATCCCAACTAAAGGTATTTGCTAAGTTGAAGCACCACATTTGCTCTACACTAGTGCTGACATTACCAGTCCTACAACAACCATTTGAAATTGAGATAGATGCCTCTAACTATGTTATTGGTGCAATTCTTACCTAGTAGGGGAATTCGGTAGAATATCACAATGAGACAGTTTCAAATACAGTATGAAAATATCCCACTTATGACAAAGAGATGTATTCCATTGTGCAAGCCTGCTGACAATGGAAGCATTACATTATGGGGAAGGAAACGATCATCCGCATAGAACACTAACCCATGCAGTTCATACGTACAAAAGGAAAGTTGCAGAACAATCACCATTAGAAATGGTCCAAATATATGCAACAATTCTATTTGAACATTAAGGACAAGAAGGAAAACACCAATAATGTTGTCGACTACCTCAGTGGATCATTAGTTATGGCACTGACTGATTTGGACTTAAGCAGGAACACAACTAAATAAATAAATACACATATACACATAGATGCAATAGAAATAAAACTTCATTTCATTAATGTCAAAGAACTGAAATATGCTTGCATACATAAATGGAAATAAACTAGCTCAGGCAATGGTAGTGTTGAAATATGGCAACAAGAATATTCCAATTTAATTTGTCCTTGAATTAAATTGTGAATTAAAATTGAATTTAGTCTTAACAACTACTTGGAAATAATTAATTAATTTATTTTAAATTAATT